>BLBF01000037.1:135793-164432 GCA_015471245.1 Laticauda colubrina
ATTCTATTCTATTCTATTCTATTCTATTCTATTCTATTCTATTCTATTCTATTCTATTCTATTCTATTCTATTCTATTCTATTCTGCTCTATTCTATTCACTTCCTTAATGAGTTTGAGGCAGGTACTACATGTGTACATCCACCGTGGACTCAAATATCCACAATTATTAACCAGTTTGGTAATGTACTGTGGGGAATTAAAGATGGCTGAAATGGATTGCAATAGAAGTATAATTTGCATTGGAGAGATTTGAAATGATGAAGATCTATCTTTCTGGATTATATTTTTTCATCTTTTCTCTAGGCATCTTTCTCTTATCTACTAAGACTGTCAAATCTAAGCAGCTAAATCCAGACAGTGGAGAGAATTTGCTCCACCTTGTGGTTGTAGCAATCATCTACATTTTCACACAGTCCAGTTCTAGATTTTAGAAGAGCAGTTTGAGCCTAAGTAGCATAATATGGTATTTTATCATGTAATATAGCAGTAAAAGAAAAAAACTACACTGTGATGCTGCCTGGATCTCTTGCATTTGACCTGCTAAGACGTGGATAGCAAACTGAGCCCAAGGACTATTACATAATTGAAATATGTCAAGGAGCACATTTATGTGTAAGTAGAAAAGTGGGATGAAGATACTTTGAATAAATTAAATAAGTACTGTAGCATTCACTGGTATTGAGGCTCAAGGCAGCTAGTAATAATAACAAAGATAAAGCTGTTAAACATAAAACAAGTAAAATTCATTCAGTGAAAAGAAACATAAAGAACCTGCTCAACAAGAGACACATGCTTGAATAATAATGTCTCTGCTAATCAACTGTAATGTATTCCAACTGGCAATGCCAAGCCTAAGAGGTCTCTCAAATCATAAAAGTCACAAGGCTGTATAGGAGAATGTCATTGTATCACATTATGTGGTTCCAAATCAAAATGGATTTCTGGATGATAGGCAGCACTTTGAATTTCATCTGGAAACAGACTGATAGTGAAAATCTTTTAACAAGAGAGTTGTCTGTAGTGTAAAAAACTGTCTATTAATGGTTGGACTATGCAAAGCTTTCAAGCTTTGATTTGATGAAATTTTGATCAAAGCTTATTTTTGAAACAAAGTGATTAAATTGAAACTGCATTTCTCTTCAAAGAACTAGTTCAAACAGAACTGTTGTTTTCATTCTGGATGCTAAAATGTTTTTAAAGTTCATATGCCATCCATGCCAAGGTCCTTTCCATCAAATCTAGACAACTGGCTCTATTTTACCACAATTCTGAATACAAAAGCAAAGCAATTTCATTGTTAAGGCACCACACCCCAGCAACTTAGATTGCTATACTGGTCCAGACCAAGGTGTCAATTCAGGGAAGAATGTTGTTCCTGATGAAGGACAATATTTGTAACTGGGGCTGACATGAGAGATCCTTGGTGCTCTCTGAGCTTGCTTAAGCAAACTAGGTAACATCATCAGTTCTGAGCACTGATGATGTTACCTAGTTTGATAATGAAATGTCTGCAAGAAAACAAACAAACTCTGAGAGACTCTTCAGAATGCTATTATATCACACAGTCATTATTTAATAGCAGAAACACAGCATTTTTGATTGAGTTGTTTCCAAACACTGCTTAAAGCAGTTTCATATATAGCACATTAAATTACTGCACATGCAATGTAAGATATGAGATATGAGATAGATAACTCTAAACAGTAGAAGTAATTACCATTTATTATTTTTAGTAAATCTAGTGACTAGATTTAGTAAATCTAGTGACTAAATCTAGTAAAGCTCAGATAACAGATTGACAGAGATATATATGTATCTGTATACTTTACTTGATAAAAGTTGTAATACCAGGCCAACCTATATTTTCTCAGTGGGTAATCTAAGTCCCCAAACATATGAGGGAAGAGTCCAGCAAATGTTGAGTTCCTATTTATCCAACTCAAGTCAAATTATTTGATCTGCCCATTGAATGACCAGGAGTAAATAATATTATGCCAGATGAACTGCCAGGTGTAGTTTCTCTGAATTCTGAGTGGAATTAGAGAATGTGTATCAGTATTTACAAGAAGAAAAGAAGGGATGTCATTCAGAGGTAGAGTTTTTGTTTTGTGTGAAAAATATGTCATAAATTTAATTTCTCATTTCTCAAGTTGGAACAGTAAAAGATTCCAGATGGGAAATCAAGAGAGCTGCTGTTACTTATTGAGTGACAGAGTCAAGAAAGTGAAGAGAGTGAAGAAAAGAAGCATTGTCTACTCTCCTGTTACATTACCTCCCAGACAAAGTCATCTTTTATGACTGGGAAATAACTGAGACATAGAAGTGGTTCCCCAACCACCAATGCAGAATCTCTCATGTGGAAAAGAAACAGAGAAGAAGGCAGGAAAATAGTTATGTTGACATTGGAAAGAGAGGAGAAATGTCCAGCAAGCAGACATGGAATTGAACTGCCCTGACTTGCTAAAAAGATGCAGTTTCTAGGCTGATTCAAGAATCATGAAGAGGATGATACACTATGGAATCTGCTCACACAGTATAGAAATCCAGGTGTTTTTCCCAGTGGGCAGAGGATCCGAGGATGCTCTTTGCAATTATTTTCAATTGCAGAATAAAATACATCTCAAATAACACAAATAATACAAGTTCAAATTAACAAACACAACCAGAAAGCCAATCCAATGAGCAAAAATGAGCAAGAAAGATACCATTGCCTAAGGGTAATTAGAGACCAGATTGATGATGGCACAATGACAAATGGATTCCTTGTTTTAAATTCTGACTGCAAAGTAATTAGTAATGTCATTGATATCATTACTAGCTCTTCCTTCAACTTCATCATCAGGCTAGGCTCATTGTTCACCTCCCAGCCTTTCTTTTTATCCTTTCAGTCATGGATTCTTGAATCTCAATAGAATGTGTTTTAGTGCTACCCAGGGAACAGGAAAATCTGTTAACCATGCAGAGATGGACTTTGACTAAAGGTCAAACAAACTTTTTATTGTAAATTGCGTTGGCATATTTTTATGCAGCCATTTAAAATGATAGTCTAGTATGACAGATTTCACTGGGGCAGGTTTCCAAAACTGGATCTCAAAATATAATGAAATGAATGTGTGGTTGCACTCAAAACCTGCCAGGATGATAGATTACTGAGTAACGACTTGGGTGGAGTAATGTGTCCAAGCTTTATTGTACCCCTTCAGCATGACAGCACAGAACTCTAGGAGGAAATAGAAGAAATACATTCTTCCATTTGCCTTTTTTCTCCCCTTGAGTTTAGGAAAAGCCTTTCAGAAAACCAAGGCAAGATATCTGCAGATTTCTTTCTTGCTTTCAAAAGAAGTACTTCTGGTGATGAGAATTTTTTTTTTTTGGGGGGGGGGGGCGGGGGGGACACAATTTTTTCATCTTACAACATGATTATGAATTCTGTTGCTCTCCATTGTTTATGGATTCAGCAGGAAAAAAATAATGGGGTACACATTTTTTGTAATTTTTCCTCTTTCTGCGTTAAATACATTTGGGGTACATTTGTACCTGCAGACTACACCATTTCTTTTCATTTAATGAGGTTTTTTAAATAAAAAATAAGTTTACTACCTTTTTGAGTAGAATTTTGAATACAAAATAAAAACTAACTAGAATTAATAATTAGAATGGCTGTTTTTGGCCACTAGCACATATGATATTTTTTTAAAAATAGGAACAGTATTTGTTTCTTGTATTTTTGTTTTCTTATCCTGTATATTATTAGTTAAATGAGTCTCTGTGTTTAAGATACGAAGGGAATTTTCCTTTTTCTCTTATGTTAATGTAGCTTAGGCAGAAACACAGTCTCTTATCCTAACCATTAATAAATCAAATTTGCAATATAATGAATATCTGTTAGCATTCACTGATAGCTGGGATAAGTCCATACTGTGTATCCAAAACAATTATATTGCAAATTATTTTTAGTTGATATTCTTTATGTCCAGGAGCACATATTTCAACAAAGGCTCCTGCTGAATTTACTTCTCCAATATTTTTTGTATATTTTTTTGAATTACAATCACCACCCAATCTATTCTAAACAGAGCCACATACTTTCAAAACTGAAATCATTATCTATAAATTGTGTTGGTCTAATTTCCATTGATCTGTACTTTTCATCACTTGTTTCCATTTTGTGGAAAGGTGCAGTATAATACACAATCTGCTTCCACTAAGTATTACATTTGGAAATCAATGCCCATAAGAAAAAAAAAACTTGTTTTAAAAAGTGAGTAGTGAGGTTACTGTTTTTAACAATATCTTACAGGCTTTCCGCTGGGACTTTAGGATAGAGTTAAATCTGTGAAAACAGACTCAGCTCCTTCCCTCAGTTACTCTGTTCATCAGTGGTTGAAGGTTTATGAAATGTTAGTGAATTTCCGATTAGTTTAAAGAGAGAAAAGTGAAGGAATGTATCAAGTTTCTTTGAAAAGCAACAGTCAGTTCTGTTAGAGAATATTACATAGATAGTAAAAAAAAAAGCCTCACTGAATTACAACTCACTAAATTGCTACCAAAAAGTAGTTTAAAAAGCAGCCCTAATGAAAAGTGATTTGATCCAAACTAAACAGATGTTGTCCCCATACAAGAAAAGTATAGCTTGTGTTGCTACTTCAGAAAATGGAAATGAACTGTAGTATATTACCCCAGGGTAATTTGCATGTTTCAACCAAACAAGCCTGAAGAATGCTAATTTCAACTGATATCTCTTACAGTTTTATTTCATCACAGCCAGTGAAGCAAATACCTAGGGTTAAAGTTGAAATCTGTTTTAGAAATAGGCTGAGCTATGGAATGGGACGGTATTCTGGATAGTTTTTTAATAGAGGGAATTTCATTTAGCTTTATGACCGTCACCATTGCTTTACCTGCTATCAATCTGCATTATATTTAACACCATTAAAAACTAATAGTACAGATTACTACCCAATGGCCTTTTGCAAGGAAGAAAGAAGAGAAGGAGGAGAAGAATGACAGAGCAAACATATGACCAAGGGAGGAAGAAAAAAAACCTTTCAAAAGTTTAGGCTGTAAACAGATGTTTATTTAGTCATTCTCTATTTAGAAAAAGTGTGCAGAATTAATGGGGTGTATTTAAGATGATTCAGCAAAGCCATGGAGTTTTCATTATCAATTTCATTAGAGCTCAGGTGGCACATTGAAGCCATCATCTCTACAACATGGCTGTGCATTGGGGAATGTTCCTCAGCTGCTGCAAATTTTCCATAATTAAATCAAACAATTTGTTTATCGACTGACTAACATTCAAGAAAAAAAAAAACTTTAATTCAGGACATTTTTCTTGTGATTGTGTTAACTTGCCCCTTGCCTTTTCCAGATGTAGTATGCACATTCTGCAAAACCCACCTAAAAAATGTTCTTTTGATATGTAAGCTAGTAAAAGGAGAGCTACTTACTTAGCATGAAAAGAAAAAGAGGACCTGCCATGAAGCTTCTTAACGGTGATAGAAGACCACAAAGATCATCCTGAACAAATCTTTCTGCTAATAAACTCCCCATAATGCAACTTTGCACTATGTGCTTATGTAGGTCATATATGTTGGGTTTAATTGATGATTTCATAATGCAACTTTGTATTATATGCTTTGTAAGTCATATATGTTGGTTTAATTAATGGTTCCATATTTGTATTGTTTTGGTAATTCCTTTGCAAGGTTAGACTAGAGAAAAATGATTTATCCTGAAATAGATTCTGATATGCTGCAAATGGTGTCTGTAACATTGCCTATTACTTCACCTTATTACATTAATATAATGCAGGGGTGTCAAACTCACATCATCACGGCATTGTCACATGACATATCATGACTTTTTCCCCTTCACTAAACTGGATGGGGGCGGGGCCAGAACAGATGCATCCAGCCTGAGGCCTGTGAGTTTGACAGCCCTGATCTAATGAATTAAGGGAGATATGACAGTAGTGTTCCAATATCTAAGAGTCTGCCACAAAAAGAGGCGGTCAATCTATTCTCCAAAGCACCTGAAGGCAGGACAAGAAGCAATGTATGTAAAATAATTAAGGAGAGAATCAATCTAGAACTAAGGAGAAATTTCCTAACAGTGAGGACAATTAACCAATGGAAAAACTTGCCTTCAGAAGTTATCTGCTCCATCATGGGAGGTGTTTAAGAAGAGATCAGACAGCCATTTTTCTGAAATGATATTGGGTTTGAGCAGGGGGTTGGATTAGATGACCTCCAGGGTCCCTTCCACCTCTGCTATTGTGCTATTCTGTTAATTCTTCATTATGGATTTCCTTCTTTACTTTTAACCAATCATTTTTTTTTCAATAACCATCCTCTCATAGGCAGCTTATGTGCACTGTTTATGTGTTATGAAATAAGGCGGCCAGAGAGAGATATTTTCCAATATTTTTATTAAATCTTAGCAAGTTGCTTTCTGTAGTTTTGAATATAATCACAGGACAGGATTTAAGCTAATTACATACCAATAATTTGTGATACAGCATTTAGCATTTGTTGGCAATCTATTTGCATGTATTGATTCCCCTACCATATAGGATTAATGTCTGGTTTAAACATTTTACAATGAAAAATGATTAACTGAAAACATGCTCTTGAGTCTTTGTAGACTTAAATACCATCTAAGCATCAATTTATATTGTATATCTTATACAGAACAACTGATGGCATATGTTTCATGGATTAACATTTTTTTTCCCATTCTTTAAAATCCTTTTTCACAATCCATTATATGTAGTCATATTATTATTACTAAGCATACAAATCACATTAATGCTACAGACTCCCTTTAAGCTCTTCACCTGAGAGTATTATCTTAATATTTTCAGGTTTCCCAAGCTGTTGGACTGCTTAAGTTACTGATTAAGAACTCCTTACCTAGAGATTCTGAAAGGAAGGTTGACATCCCAGATTTAATTTTCATTAAGAGTAAAATTACTGTATGTCTGGTCCATATTTAAACAATTGTTTTCAGTAAGATGATCTCCTGCAGTATATTGCATAGAAAGGGAAAAACTGTGTTTATAATTCCACATGATTTATGGAAAATAGACAGAAAAGCTGTTTCATTAATAGGCCTCTGCAAAGAAAATTCTTTGATGAAGAAGCACATCTCCAGTTCTTCTTGGTGAAGCAATGGGATGTCTTAGGACTTAAAAACATAATCCTCTCAAGGTGCTCCATTATTTTCAGAGGCAGGAAGAGGCAAAGCGCCTAGTGAACATCATTTTTACCCTCTTGATACCTTTATGAAGATTTTCATATCATTTCTGTGGTCTGAAGCACTTTGTCAAGACAAAGCACAACTGTCCATACCTCACCTCTATGAATTAGTTGTATCTGGAATGTGTTCAATGAAACAGAACTTCATGCATACTAATTAAATTTCCCCAATATTCTGAGTGGCTAAATTACATAAATTACATTAATTGTAACTGTACTTGGGTGAAAAAGGTTTCACTTGCACATCCACGTTCACAACAATATCTTCACAGTGACACCAAAGCATTATATCATGGCTAGGAGTTAATCCTTGTTCTTGAGATTCTCTGTAAAAATGTAAAAAAATTAAAGAGCTCTGACATAAGAGATCTCTTGTTGTAGACACTCCCAGGAAAATTTACTAGCTGCCAAATTCAGTGGTTTGGAACATGGAGCAGACAGATACTCAATAGAGATGATTTTTAGTCACACACCTTCATCTATTTTAGATCCCTTGAAACAGCAATAAAATAATTTTAGATAAATAGGCTTAAAAAGAAACAAGGTCTCACTTTTCAGCATAGCTGAGGGGGGCCAATTTCAGTCTTGTTCAGAAATATCTGCTTAAGAGAAAATATTCTTAATACTTTCAAACAGCAAAGAGTATGTGTATTTGTTGGATTTTTATCTCCCATTTCCTTATTACTTTGTTATGAAATGTCAATATTTGTTTTTTTTCACAACAGTTAATTCTATATTCTCCACCACACATAAATTGGTTCTGAGGAAATGTCTAGTATGAATGCAGTTGTTTTGAGATAAATGGTGCTATCTAAGACATTCTGTTATGTGACTTGAAAGACAAAAATGGTATCTTCTTCCATCATCTTAGACTGCATACAAATGACAACTACAATGTGAGTTCTCACTGTGGCCAACTCACCACAGCCAATTCACTGCAGGACAACTCCCCATGGCCAGCTTGCTGTGGGACAACTTAACAATGCTATTTAATGATTTAAAATAAATAAAAATATTTTTGCCCTTCATATTTCACTCTGTCCCTCCTTTTGCATCCTTTCTTTAATGATTCTTTTCCACCATTTCTTTGATATTAGTGTAACTCTTGTCCCACAGCAAGTTGGCCATGGTAAGTTGGTCATGGCTAGTTGGCCATGGAGAATTGTCTTTTATTTTCTTCATTTTTTAATTAAATTATAAAATAAGAAACAAAATACAAAAGAAAATAGGACAGTGAGGTGAAAGTGAAGAAAGGGAAGTAAGGAAGGCTGGGAAAGCTCAGTACCTGCCCCTGAACCCCAATTGTGGTCCCAGAGATGCCAAAATCCTCGAGGGTGGATGAACCATACCCATTCTCATTTTCAGATTTGGTGAGTTTGTTGGTCTTGAATAATGAAATATATAACCTAAAATGCCAGTACCACAAATTTCCTTACGTTAAAACAATGGTGCAACTGCATCTAGAACATTGTGTTCAGTTCTGGTTACCTCAAAAAAATACATGGTAATTTTAGAGAAGATTCAGAGGAGGATAACTAAGATGATCAAGGGAATTAAAACAGCTTTCTTTTGAGAAAAAAGTTGTGGCATTTGGAGCTTCATAATCTAGAAAGGAAGTGGGTGAAGGGGGATATGAGGGGTTCAAAATTATGCTAAAGAAATACTATTTAGACAACATGTAATTAAACCTTGGAATTCATTTCTGCAAGCTAACAGATTGACTGACTGGCTTCAAAAAAGGTTGGACAAATCCATGGAAGACATGAGAATCAATTTGTCGTGATGGCAGTGTGACTGTGTCTGGAGATCATCTGATGGGACATTAGTGGGCTTCTTCGTGCTATTGGCTGGCCATTTTCAGGACATTCTGCTGGACTAGAAGGGCCAGGGGTCCTATCCAGCAGCGTACTACTTAGGTTCTTATATAAGCCTTGCAGAAGTTTTTACTTCTTAAAAATCACAACCCTAAAAAAAGGTTAACTTGGACATGGAAGTGGGGGGTTAAGGGTGTTAAGAGGTGAAGAAAGGTTTCAAACTTTCAAGAACAGTTGAGCATTATGTCATGACATTGCAAGACTTGTCCCTATAGCTTATAGACAGATCAGAAACAAGCCAGAATGAAGCTCTCTGGATGAAAAAGTGTAGCCTATCAAGATTTTTTAAAATCCTATCATGATTAAATATCTGTCCAGTTCTAAAATGAGAGAGAGAGAGAGAGAGAGAGAGAGAGAGAGAGAGAGAGAGGGAGGGAGAGAGAGAGAGATGCAAAATTTCAATCGAAGTCTTTGCATGTAGACTGTGGATAGGAAATGCAGTGTTTGTATTAAAGTTGAGGATCAGTACTTATATTTATTTATTTATTTGATTTGTCAATCGCTTACAAGATAATAGGTATAAGTATAAATGTAGTTATGAATACATATAAGAAAAATAAAAAGAGTCAATAGGACAGGGACGGTAGGCATGTTGGTGCATTTATGCATGCCCCCTACAGACCTTTTAGGAAAGGGATGAGGTCAATAGTAGACAGTCTAAGGTTAAAGTTTTTGGGGTATGGGGAAGAAACCACAGAGTCAGGTGTCCTTGGGGACACATGTCTAAACTGGATAGGCAAGCTAATATACTAGCATGACATCACAAACAGCTGCCAGAGATGACACAGAATTGCTTCCTTAATATCTTTCTTCTTCTTTTTCATTACTTTTATTTCACCTTGGAGAAGATGTCTATCTATATGGTCAACACTAACTGGATGGCAGATCAATCAATCAAGCAAGTAAATGTACAAGCAGGTTTTTCTTTCTGTGAAATAACAATGTCTTGTAAGACTTACAAAAACAAAATAAATCAATGCTTTGTTCTCATGATAATAGGAGACTTGATAACAGTTTGATCATATTTCCAGAGAAAACCATTTCTTTTTGGCCTATATGTGAAGAATTAATTTTAGTTCACAAAGGATTAAGTATGGAGAATTCAGTCTTACCTGATGAACATTGTGCTAAAAATGTTACTGCATTTCTGAGATGGATTCTTTGGCTGGAAGCAAGAAATGACAAGACTAAAAGTTTGCTGAAGTTATAATACTCAGGGCTCTGATTGGTAACAATTTTTATGAATGTGTATATATTCAGCAAGTGGAATATTCTTTGATTTCATCCAACATTAATAAACACCTGCCCAATGTTGAGGTAACATTTCCCAATTATCAGATCTTTCAGATATGCTAGATCATGTTCTTATAAATTTTTTCCAAGCAATATAGTCACTGATATTATCTGTATAATCTGCTTCCTTCACATTTTCTCATGATTAACCATTTCCTCCACATTTGCACACTGTCATATGAAAAAGAGAAACAGGGAATCAATTGAAAACTGAATGCTTTCTCATCTATCTTCATTGACTATGTTAGCTTACAGTCTGTATGCTATACACATGGGCAAGAAACAACTGTTTCTTAGGCATGAGAGACTGTATGGTAAATGCATTTTTAGTGTACCTGATCTGTGGTAACCTCATTGGTTTTACAAAATTATTCTGAACTGTTTATTTTTTTTAAAGTCACTGTCTCTTTGGAATAAATGTCACCATTACAGCAGGTCCTTATGTCATTCACATCAAATTTCTATGTTCAGGTGATTATAAGACTCAAGTACTTCTCATCAATGACAGGAAAAAACCCCAGCGGAGATTGGAAAAATGTAAAAATATAACAGTTGAAATCAGAAAGGGTCATTCAAAAGGGAGAAAAAGGGAAAGAAGAACTTGAACATTTCCATAAGAGAAATACTATTTAGGTTTCCCTTTTTCAATAATAATCATTCAGACCTTTATTTCTGGAAGTTTATATTTGTTTATTTATTAAATTTATATGCTGAATGTCTCACTTGGAAGTGGTGCTAGACAGCTTCAAGTAAAAGCAACATGATAAAACATTAAAATAATGAATGTTAATGTTACTGTTAACTTCTTTAGGGAAACCTTAGAAATATGAGAGTATCCTTGCTTGTCAAATGAATAGCTCTGTGGTCTATTCTTCTATTCACAGTGATGGTCATCCAGATTTTTGTGGTATGTTCATAATAGCAGCAAAAGACACATAATACACATTTTTGATGCATCACAACAACTGGTAACCAATGGCATTTATTTTTTTTCTTTTCATAAAATGCTATTCGTCTCATTCTTATCTCCCTCTATCTTTACCAATTTCAAATTATAAATGTCCAAGCTTGTGTCACCTTTGTTTGGAAGTCTTTGCAGTTTTCAAAGAATTTAAGTCAACAACAAAGGAGTAACACAAGCAACAAAAGCTAAGCAAAAGAACTGGAATGATAATTTGGGTGATACCTTAATTAGGGGGTTGGATATGCCCCATAAATATATAGCACTTAGGCTAAGCACATATATTATTCACATTTTGTGATGGCTCCACTAAAGCTGTAATTAAGTCTGAGAGTGTACTGTGAGAGAGATTAATGTGTTGAGTGCCATCTTATCTGTTCGAGGCAGGAGGAAGTTCTATGAGGGAAAAAAATGTAGCATCTGGGACCACAAGAAGCATTTCACTATGTATGGGGTTACTTACAAGACAATAGCACAATAAATGAAAGTGAAAAGGAGATTCACAAGCAGTAGATTTACAAATAGATTTGCAAGACATGACATGAGAATGATTTTTAAATGCTTTGGGCTCATAGAACTGTCTTCAGGTTGTAATACAATAACTTTCACGCTAAGCATAATTGAAAAATAACTTGGAAAAGACTGTACCTAAATATTTAAACATATTACCATTTAAAAACAAATGGAACATTTTAAGACTAGTTTTGCTTGGATGCACATGTTGAAATAGTATAAAATATTATGAAATGAAGAAAAATACAGATTTTTAAAATCCAGCTTATAACATAATTTACTTTTAAGTGGGTAGCCTTAAAGTTACACTCTGTGTGTGACTCAACCAGCTACTTCTCATAATACATGAATGTGTCTTTGAATTATATATCAAAATTTTGAAATTTATTATTATAGGAAAAACTATGGAATAAACCAAGTATGGTATGTAGGGTATGTGTGGTCTTTTATAATGGAAAAACAGTGCCAGATTTACAATCTTTCATTGTTGACCCAGGTTCACTTTTTGCTAATAAACTGGTGTTTTACTGATATAAAAAGAAGACAAATCAGTATAATTTTGCATGGTCAAGAATTAATGCTTGTTTAAAAATTGAGCTTTCTTCTCCAATATATGCATTTAATCTCTCCTTTCCTATTTTCTCTCTTCCCCCCTCTTTTTTAAAAAAAGCCTGAAAGCAATTCTGTAAGTGAGAAACAATAACCCTCTACATAGTTTGATGTAAACATCAGCATTTTTTCATCAAGATGATTTGTAATACAAGTTGTGTATTTTACAACAGGCATGTTTAAGACATATATTTAAGAAGTGTGAATCCTGGAGTGGAACAAGCGACACATAAATGTTATGGTTATCACTCTCAAAGAATACCATTCTGAGGAAAAAGGAAAAATGCAAAAAAGGAACAAGAATGATAAACAGGTGATGCAAATATCGGTCATTGCAGCAGTAATTTTTATGAGCCTGGATTTGTTGTTCTGCATCATCTTTTGAAATCCTTAAAAAAATCTCCACTCACCCCCCCCCCCAGCAGAGTGTTATCAAAGCCTCTCCCAAATCAGGTAATGTACCTGTAATTTCAAAGACTTCCATCCCCTTGCCATTGTTTTTTAACTAAAAGCTTTCATATGCTTGAGAGCATATTTATGTCAAAAAGCTGGGAGCATACAATTAATTGGACAGACACAGTATCTGCATTGAGAATGGTGTTCTGTCTCTTAAGCCAGACTGTCAATAGATTCCTTAGTCACAACTGGCAGTTTATTTGATTACATTTAAATTGCTCTTTCATCTGCATCTTCAATAAAGGCAGGATGAATCTTAATGCAGGGAGTGCTTCCTTCCTTTTTAAAACTTCTGCTCCTTGTCATATTTAATCTAGAATATAAACCAGGTCTATACAACATATAACATCAGTAACATGTCCACAGCAGGATGAATGAGTATGGGAGAAATGAATTACATGGAGGGATAAAAGTGAAAAAATTATAAAACCTGCATAGCTTATGTGTTGCATCAGGTGTCAGGGTACAAGTACGTAACAACAGCTATGTGTGGTCATGTTAGCATACAGATAGAACCATGGTGGTATCATTTGGATTTATGGTGGATGTTCCTGAGTAGAATATATGACATGCAAATTCTATAGTTTTTTAAGTGGAAAGCTGAACTGGAACTCAAAAATGAGATCTTGGTAGTATTCATCCAATATTTACAGAAGTAAGTTATGATTGGATGGATAGAATAAATTTAGATTTTATACACTCTTAGGTCTTCACTCTTGAGTTTGTCATCAAAAACACGGAAGCTTCCCTTTACAACTTTTAATTACAGATAGTAAAGGAAGTGTATCTATTAACTTCATCAAAATCAAAGCTTCAGTTTAGAACCTCATTAGATTCTGATCAGATATTTCACCAAACAGCCCTAAACAGTAATAAAAAATCATGGGGTATCTCTTCTATATCATTTTCTTTTCCTTCTCTATTACATTTTCTGGAATATTGAAGTGATCACTTCTTTATAAACTCATTAACACTGTTCAGAAAAATATGCCTTTGAAAATAAAAGTTTCATAGTATGCAAAGAGCTGAGATTTAAGAAAGTATCCATGCAACTGTATGACAACATTGGCAATGCAAATGAACACAGCTGACACTAGAAAGTCTCGGAGTACTTAATTACCTATTGGAAAGGAAATTTAAGCAATTAAATGTTTGGCTCTTTAAGCTGTGACATACTTTTTTCTATCACTGGAAATGGGAGATCTCTGAATATGCATTTACAAGAGTGAAAACCAAACTCCATGTCCAAAAATTCAGATTTCAACAAAATAGAATATTAATGGAGGAGAATAAACAACACAATGAAAAAAGATGTAGTTCCTAGAATGACTCTACCATTTTCTCCTAAGGCCCATGACTCTAAATCTAGAATTGCTTTCCTCTTATACAACATTTATAAAGAGTGTTTAATGGGTTTTTTTTTTAAATAAGAAGACTATTAGAATGTTATCTTATTCATGGAGAATTGAACAAGCATTATGATAGATTACTGAAACCGATGTCTTTGATAGAAGTGTGCTTTGAACAGGGTTTGATCAAATTTGCTGTGGACATGTTTGTGACAGAACTTTGGATAAAATAAAGTTGATTCTTCAGAAGGATTAATATATAACTGTGAATCAACCTAAAGTCAAATCAAATCCAGGACGTGATGGTAAATCAAGTCCGTTTGAGACAAAAGGAAAATAGAAATCTTTACTGGCCAAGTGTGATTGGACACACAAGGAATTTGTCTTGGTGTAAATATTCTCAGTATACATAAAAGAAAAGATACATTTGTCAGGAGTTGAGAATCATCAGGTACAACACTTAATGATAGTCATAGGGTACAATAAGCAATCAATCATACCAGAAAACAGTCAATATAAATCATAAGGATACCAGTGACAAAGTTAAGTCACACAGTCACAAGTGGGAGGGGATGGGTGATTAGGAGTGATGAGAAGATTAATAGTAATAGTAGTGCAGACTTTGTAAATAGTTGGACAGTATTGAGGGAATTATTTGTTTAGCAGAGGCATTTGGAAAAAAAACTGTTCTGTGTAGTTGTTCTGGTGTGCAGTGCTCAATCGTGTTGCTTTGAGGTTAGGCATTGAAAGAGTTTATGTCCTGGATGTGAGAGGTCTGTAAATATTTTCACAGCCCTCTTTTTGACTTGTGCACAGTATATAGGTCCTCAATGGAAGGCAGGTGGGTAGTAATTGTATTTTCTGCAGTCCTAATTATCTTCCAAAGTCTGTGTCTGTCCTGTTGGGTTGCAGAACCAAACCAGACAGTTATAGAGGTGCAGAGGATGGACTCAATAGTTCCTCTGTAGAACTGTATCAGCAGCTCCTTGGGCAGTTTGAGCTTTCTGAGTTGACGCAGAAAGATCATTCTTTGTTGTACTTTTTTGATGACATTTTTGATGTTAGGTGTCCATTTTAGGTCTTGTGATATGATAGAACCTAGAAATTTGAAGGTCTCTACTGTTGATACTGTGTTGTCTAGTTTTGTAAGAGGTGGTAGTATGGGAGGGTTTCTCCTAAAGTCTATCACCATTTCTATGGTTTTGAGTGTGTTCTGTTCCAGATTGTTCTGGTTACATCACAAGGCAAGTTGTACAACCTCCCATCTGTATGTGGATTTATCATTGTCTTGAATGAGACCAATCACAACAAAACAGATGCATTAAAGTTGTAAAAGATGCATTAAAGTTGATCATAGCACTACTATGATCTTTTGCCCATCACTGTGGAATAATTTTATGAGATTATTAGGATCTGATCACTAACTGATATATGTGGAAAACACCCATTAAAGTTAATGGAATTTGCAATTGAAATTAATGGAATAATAATCCCTTTAATGACATAACAAGATAGCTCCAGTTTTCAGATTACTAAATCATTAAAAGGACAAAGTGGGACATGAAAATTATAGTGTTAATAAAATCTAGCAGGCAGCTATATATTGATTTCCTTTTCCTTTCCTATTTCTTAGAAATCTTTGATGGCTTTTGGCCTGGAGGCTAAGAAAGTTCATCAGTACCACCATTAGACAGAAATGTTGTTGAAACTTCAATTACTTGGAAATATGGAGCTTATTCCCAATTTTTTTTGATGTGTTTATTCCCACTTTTACTGAAAAGAGTATGATCTAATAAATTCCCTGATTACCTTTGAAGTTTAATATTTGCAACTTAAGTATAAATATTTTAGTTCCAAAAGGCTAGCTCCCAATAAAGTTTCATTTAATAATGTTTTGACTGGATTTAATTAAGAGGTTTGATCAATATATGAGCCAAATTATTAAAACTAGATGCAATTACTCATGTTAAATTTATTAAGAAAGAAAACAAAAGCAGCATAAATTACTAACATGCTGGACCAAGAAGCAAAATTCTAGACCTCCTTTTGGTACTGAAATTGTCTGATTTGGGAGCTATCATTCTTTTTTCGTCTAGATGGGAAATCCAGAAACATCTACCTACAAACCCACACTGGACTAATGTAGTAGTTTATCATCTGTGATCTTTCATGAAAAGACTTTCATTTCAGGGTAATAGTAACAATTACAATAATTAACCAGGTGGTAGTGTTTCTTTAATTGGGTATTTTAAATTCTATACATCATTGGACAGTTGGACAGTTCCAAAATCCAAAAATTAAATTAAGCCTGATGCCTTATCATACCAAACTGGCTTTTTAAGACCATTAGTTAGTGTTCGTGTTAAATTAGTGTTATTGTTTTTGTAAATATGGATTATCAGAGAGACATATAATTACAGCAATCTGTCATAGTACATGCAAATGTAAATAGGTTTCAGCCTTATTGAATAAAAATAAAGATGTTGTGTCGTCATTTCTATACAATAGGAGCATTTCACAAAGAGGTGGAATATAAACAAACTAAAGATGAGAAAATATGCCAGGTTTTAGTGATACAGTGCTCCTCACCTGTTGAAACCAAATATCCCCAAAGCCTACATACATCTTTTATATATTCAGACACAATTACATCTGTATCCAGGGATTTACATTTTTGAACAACCAGTTCTGTGGGCATGGCTAAGTTGGTGGGCATGGCTTTGTGGTAGTGTGATTGGCTAGGAGTGGCAAACTCAACATCACTCACATCGAGGCAATCATCTCGCCTGGCCTCTCATGACTGTGATGCTGCTGCAACAGTCGTAAGTGTGAAAAATGGTTATTGGTCACTTTTTCCAGTGCCATTGTAATTTTAAATGGTCACTCCACACAAGCAAAGGAGGGGAAAAAATCCAGAGAAGTTTCAGAGACAGGAAGTCTAGTCCTGCCAAGAATGTAATAAGGGTTAACAGAGAGGCAGTTTCTGCAAGCAACACCAGAATGTTTCCTTCCTGTCTTCCTTACAGGATTAGGCCAGTAATTTATTCTAACAACTGGTTCTAGCAAATAGGTGCAAACCTGTAGAATCCCACCCCTGATTATATACATGCAAGGAGTCCAAAGGCTTTAACTCGATTTCCTAGCCTTCTGAAACATTAGTCTGGCAATGATTTTTCAGAACAAATATGCCAGAATTTTGCCCCCCTTTATTTTTGGTGTTTAAGGATGGGAATAGAAGCAAACTATCTTTGAAAATCAAATTACCAGATTCCCCACCAAAATTCCTGAAATTACATTGTCCATATTCATCTATTTTGCTTCTAAATTTCAACAGAACTAACTCAGATTGTTGCTATTATAGTGGAGTTATATGAAGGCCATAGTTCACAGACTGTCCATTCATGATTGAAGCATGATACTCAACATGCAGACAAAAATAACCATATATTTAAGGTTGACTGAAACATTTTGTTTCTTGAAGCAATGCATGAAATAACACATTTAATTTATATACAACTGGCCTGAAAATTGACATTTTTAAAACATTACCAGATAGAAACCTTCCACTTCATCTGAAGGTAGGGATAATTACTGAGTATTAGTAAGACTGTGCAATCCACAGTCTATCCTGTAAATCTACTGTTGCCTCATCCTATTCCAAAGTAGCAATTCTGATTTGAATAAGCTACCTACTTTTGGTTCCAATCTACCCCTGTTTCTAACATGAAACCCTTTTCCACAACCTTTCTTAGCCATCTCCACACAACTGTCTGAAAAAAATCTTCATGGATACAGTTTTATGCAGAAATGTTTATTTCAAAATGCAGAGCCATTACAGTAAGAAATACTTACTTGCACTGAACTTTCCCTATGTACAGATATATGTATAAAAGGCTCTTCTGTATATAGTTTATTGCCAGAAGTGTCTGCAGGGGGTGAAAAGGTCAAGATGTCAGCAACAATCTGGTGACCAAAGCAACATTTTTTTCTCTCTGCACTATAATGGATGTTTAAAAGGCTTCAATTTCTTGGTTGTGTATTCCACCTTGGCTTTTTTTGACCTTCATCTGATTATTGCGAAAAGAAATTTACCTAACTCATCATGTCAAAGGGAAATCTATAACATATAAATAAACCAGTAGGTGGAGTTACTAAGCGTGATCCAACTCAGATATGTGTGGATTTAATAGTGTGGTTATTTATTTATTTATTTATTTAATTAAATACTCTGGCTTGTTTGCATTCTCTTCTTGAAGCCCATTGCCCTTCAAGTAAGGCCTATTTATAATATTAAAAAAATCACATTTCTCATTTCTTTGGCTGAGAAAAATATGCCAGATCCTTGTTAATCTATTTTCACTAGTAACCAATATAATACCTTTGTCATTGATTAACGGCTATTTCATCTTTTGTTCTTGAAAAAGAAAGATATGAAAAATGTTGGTTAGTTGAGAATGAATAGATTCTAAATTCATAGATCAATAAACAGAAGGAGATCCATCATGTACCACATTAGCACACTTTCGCTGAGGCTTTTTTCAAAAATGTGTGCAAAGAACTTTGTTTTTATATTCCAGAAATCCAAACTGTGCACTTTTAGTTCACTCAGAATATATTATAAAAATAGGATTAATTATGCAACTGAAATTTGACCCTAATAAATCAGCCATGCTTGATTTATTGGGTCCAATCTCAATTCAGTAACAATAGAAGTGGTAATCATCTCTTGGTAACAGTGCTATCCTAGCTTAATTTTGAAGTTCACAGCAAATAGTAGATGAAAAAGTAGATGAAAGACAGGACAAATCTGGGCCAGATTGTCCAGTACCTGACCTTAAACTGGGTGTCCATTCTTGACCTCTTTCCAGGGACACCAACTCACCATCTATTGTATGATAAAGTGATTAATGCCTAGAATGGACTTTAGAATAGTGCATAAATTGTTTTAATTACAATTATTTAATTATAATTTAAACACAGTGGATGTGTGTATGTGTATGTGTGTGAGAGAGAGAGAGAGAGAGAGATTTTCATTTAAAGTTAAATAGGGACAAGTTAAAAATTCAACAGATCAGAAATATAAAACATTTACCTGTCTATACTATGTTATATTCTTCTCTATCATTCTCCATGCTTCTATTCTTTCTACTTTGACAAAAGGACCTGTTTCAAGCATTTGTGGCAGTATTCGAATTGAGAACTTTGAGCAATCAATTTGAAGGATAGCTTTTCCATATGCTCATAAGTGTGGTGGAGCCAAAAAAATCACATCATCTGAATTTTGGGGTCACCTAGATTTTGCTATTTGTTGAAAATGTTGCACTTATTAACATCTTTCATGAAGGTATATTTTAGAGAGATCACTGTTTTTGAAAAAGTAGCCTCTATCGAACCAAATGTAAACTTCAGAAGTTCAACAGGAGCTAAGAAGCATGTGAGGAAGGGTAGAAATGCTAGTTTTGAACTTTTATATTTCAGTGGACCCTCTCTTTATTAAACAGGACTCCAGTGGCCATGGAAATCAGTACCATATTTAAAAAAAGATAAAACACAAGAGAGGAAAAAGGAAGAGACACTATAATAAGTACAATTTTCACATTTCTTTCCTCTGGCAACTGAAAGCTTCTGATGAATCAAACAGATACTGTGAATCTTTCTTCTTCTGGAAGCTTCTGAATTTCACAAGCAGGTTTTAGCATCTTTATTCTTTACCAGAGTTCAGCTCTCTAACCAAAAGGGTTTTAGTTACATTGATGCCTAGTTGTGCTGCAAAGAAAATGGCCCCCACAGAACTATTTCATTTTAATATGGCTTGGAAAGAAAAATTACATCGTAAGAAGAGGTAGTGGTAGGAGGGAACTCCAATTGAAAAAAAAAAGGGTGGGGGGAGTAAATACATTATAGAATCATAGAAACATAGGGCTGGAAAGGGCCTCAGAGGTTTTCTAGTCCAATCCTCAGCTCAAGGAAAGAGCGTTATATCATCCCAGTTAACCCACAATTCTGGGAGTTCAGCTACTCCATTGATTAATTGTTTGCACTGTCAGGAAATTTCTCATTTTAGGTTGGGCATTTTCTTTTTGCAGGAAAAATAGTATTGTCAGATGCAATACCAATTCACCTGGAGTAAACCATCTCCCTTGAAAAATGGATTTATGAATGGGCAGATCTTCCTTCCTTCCCTTCTTTCTTTTTTCTTTCTTTCTTTCTTTCTTTTTTACCTTCCTTCCTTCTTGTCCTTGTCTGTGTCCTTGTCCTCCTTGTCCTCCTTCTTCCTCTTCCTCTTTTTCTTTCTCTCCAGTAATATATGCCGCAGATAGAAAAGTGTTAATGCTGTTTCCTCCAAGATTTTGAGATACATCTGCACAATTTTACAAAGCAATTATCTGCAGTAATTAATTTTATTCATTCTATAGCCATCCATTGACTCTGCAACAGTCAATTTGAATCTTTAACAATTAAACACCTTTGAAGGAGAAAGGTTTACATTATTTTCCTTGAAGACTCCAGCATAATTGTTTCTGAAGCATTCAGGAAAAATTCACATGGACATTAACATACTTATGGAAAACATTATGAAATGACAAAATTCATATTTCAAACCAAGATGACATAAATTTTGGTAACATCATTAGCTGAGCAGATCCTTAGTGGGTCAATGTTTCCAATATATTTCTCCTACGAACCATTTTATCTCCACATCTACATTCTGTAAAACTCTGGGGCAGCTTCTCCACTATATATCCAAAGAGGTGTGTGTGTGTGTACAGAACACACACACACACACACCTTTGGATACTTCAACTGACAGTTGCATGAACTTATCTTTATCTTACATAGCAGGCAAACATTAAGCTCCTGAAAGCGGATACATCAATACAAAAGAAAAGTGATTTTGAATTCAGTAGCAGGAATAGCTTCCAGCATCCCACTATGTGTTTCCTTGGTTTATACTTCCTTTATCTGAGGACTTTGCTTCTCTCACACATTCATTCATTGCTTTTGATTTCTGCTGGCTCCCTGTCATGACATTGCTCCCCTAGTAATACCTACAAGCCTTCTTTTCTAAAGCACATTTGGTGTGCTTTCCTTTCCTTTCTTTCTTTATCCTGTGAAAGACATGTCATCTTTCTGAGATATTCATCCTGCTAGTAATCCACTCTGGAGTACGTGAACTTTTCCGTAGAGAGACAGAAGTCTAACATGTATGGCCATTTCCCCCTTTGCAGGTGGATTGATGTAGCAAGTGAAATATAAATGATTTTTCTCTGCTTTTTTTCTACAACACAGGCTCAAACAAGACATAAGTGTAGTTAACTTATTTTTTTTTTTTACTATCAGTCTATAGCAGTTCTGGATTAGTAAGTAGTTTCAAAATTGAAGTTTAAATATAAGAAAAAGTGTGGAGGACAATGGCCCAGTCCTTCCTGCTTTAACCATTTCTTTCAGATTTGATCTCTTCTTCAGTTACTTTCCTACAAAGGGGAAAAAGGTCACATGGGTATTAATATATATATTTTTCCTGGAAATGGAAAAGAAACTAGGCGGTGATGAATGTGTGTGCTTTTGAACTTAACTTTTATCAACAAAGTTATTAGTTAAGAAGCTGTCACTAAGGTCAGGAGTGAACATGACATAAGTCACAGCATTATCTTTAAAAAGTCAGAAGATGCATGTTGGAAAGAAAGCATTTCTATTCTTTGCTTCAGCACAATCTTTCTCTCCCTCCCTCCCTCTCCCTTTCCCTCCCTCCCTCTCTCTTTCCTTCCCTCTCCCTCCCCGCCTGCCCCTCCCCTCTATCTACCACCCTGGGTCATATTCATGTTATTAACAATGACAGATTTAATATAGAGCCAT
Organism: Laticauda colubrina; assembly: GCA_015471245.1. Classification (NCBI taxonomy): domain Eukaryota; kingdom Metazoa; phylum Chordata; class Lepidosauria; order Squamata; family Elapidae; genus Laticauda; species Laticauda colubrina. Next base: position 157,967 of record BLBF01000037.1, read on the forward strand.
TATTGTTTGAAATAGAATATAGTAACCAACAATACTTTTGTATTGCATAGATACAACCCTAACCCTAACCATTAATTATTAGATTTCTGATTTGGAAGAGATGGGGACTTACCTCTGTTGGTCTTTTTGTCGCCCTTTCCATAATGCCCAGACACAGCTGTTTGTGTGTGTGTGTGTGTGGTTTCTTCTTACCCAGTTCCCTTGTTCTCCCAGTTCACCTCAGTTTTTCTTCCTTTTTCATTGCATGATCCATTATTCAAAGTGATGTGATGACCTCATGACACAAACAGCACCGTTTCTTACTTGTGTCATGAAGTTGCACACACTATACAGGAGATTAGTTGGAGATTAGTTGGAATGCCTATTTCATATCATGATACCCTTCAGTGTGACCAGCGCTTTTTAATGCCATTTTCTTCTTCCTTTTTGTTGATTCTACTGGAACAAAAGAGTGGAGTGTATTCATTCATTTGTTTGTTTGTTCATTTCATTGTTCTCTGAATTTCTATGTATATGAATATTTCTGCATCTGAGTTTTTTTTTTCTGAGACAGAATGTGTGCTAAATGTAGGCAAAACATCTGTATATAGATCAATGAATTTCACAATGGTATACCTAATTTTACAAGTAATTAATCACTGTTATTGAATCATCGTTGTCTATTATTATTATTATTATTATTATTATTATTATTATTATTATTATTATTATTATTAAATCTTTAATGAGATTCACAGTCTTTGGGGCTGGTTGGTAGCTCAACAGCTCAAGTCCTAGCCAAGGACCTAAGAGCTGTTCAGGTAGCATTGGAGGATATAAGCTGTTCCAAGTAGGGTGGTTTTTGTAGAATCAGGGTATTCAAGTCTGATAAATTCAGGATTCCCAAATAATGAGGCAGCCCTTTAGGTATTGTTCCAAGAGCTCCAATTACAATTGGGATAACACACAATTTTTTTTTCCAAAGTCACTCAACTTCAATTTGTAAGTCCTGATACTTTGTGATTTTTTTTCTTGCCGTGTGTCTACAATTTGTGCATCACCAAGTATTGCAATGTCAATGAACCAAACTCTTTTCTTCTCAACTATTGTTATGTCAGGCATGTTGTGGGGCAAATGCCTGTCCGTCTGAATTCTGAAGTCCCACAAGATCTTGACTTTTTCATTCTTCAGAACCTTCTCAATCTGATGTTCCCAGTAGTTGCTACTATAATCAACTCCAAACTTTTGGCATAGTTCTCATATCAATCCATAAATGATTTTAGCACCTTGGTTATGGCGAGTAGTAAAGTAGTCAGTTTGTGAAATTTTGCTTCATCCACTGATTAAATGGTCAATTGTTGTTATTATTATTATTATTATTATTGTTGTTGTTGTTGTTGTTGTTGTTATTGTTATCATCATCATCATCATCATCATCATCATCATCATCATCAAAAAACATCAGTGTACACAGCATGCAAGATAATTGTGCTGGGTTTCGTATCACAAATCACTATTTGAACACTTCCCAAGTGTTTAGGACTGCATGATGTATCAGCGGATTATGTGAACAGATCTGAGTAATGTGGCCTTCTGCAGCTGACCAATGGTGATTTTGTTAGCGCCGATAGTTTTCAAGTGCTTGCCTAGGTTTTTAGGCACAGCAACCAGTGTTTATGCCAAAGTGTCTGCAGTTTGCTTTTCAAGTCCTGATATCTGGTGATTTTTTTTCAAGTTGTTTCTCATTGATTCTGTTGTCACCAGGTATGGCGATGACGACAATCCACACTTTTTTCTTTTCCACAATCGTGATATCCGGGGTGTTGTGTTTCAAAACTTTATTAGTCTGTATTTGAAAGTCCCACAGTAGTTTTGCATCTTTTGGGATCTGGTTTCATAAATGGACAACTGTTAATTATGTGGAAACATGGGATTCCTACTCTTCCATTTTAGGTTAGTCCTAAATTCAGTGCCAGATACAACACACACTTACATGTACACGTACATACATAGATGTATATACATTTTATATACATAAATGTATATAAAACCAACATGAAGTGATTAAACCTTTTACCAAATAGATAATTCTGTTATTGAACTGCTCTTACCAGTAGGATTTTTAGCTGCAGTTTTAGGAAATATCTGCTCTCTTATGTCTTAAAGTTCTTCATCTAAATTTTTGTTGCAAAGTATGCCATTGTTTTTCTCCCTATCCTCCACTAGTTTGTTCTTGTTTATTACAACAAAAGAACACTATAGATAACATTTAACCCATCCCAATAAATGAGAAAGTTCTCTGCTTAAATCTTGCCCATTTGGATAATTTTCATCATGGCAAATATTCTTATACTCTCGCAGAGCAAATACAAAAAGCTTTTTAGTACATCAGAAATGTGCACTAATTCAAGTCAGTACAAAAGCTTTTCATTTAGCCTGATTATGTGTGTGAGAGATTGAATTATTGTGAGATTTAATGCATTAAACTCAAGTACTTTTTTTTAGGTTGAGCTCAAACAATTCCTCAAGTCTCCATAAATGTATTTTCTTGAAGATATTTTTTAAAGGCAATTGAAATGAAGGAAAGAAAAACACTGTCTAGCTTTCCAATGACATGAAAAGTGGTAAGTATTCAAACAAGTTGCTTGAAATATACCAAACTACACATTTTTCATGAGAGATCAAGGTAATGCGGACAAAAGTGTCTCTTTATTTCACTGAACTATTTGTAGAATCTTCTAGGAATAACATTAAGGATAATAGCAATATCTTCTCAGTTGCAGTAAATATCCCGTTCTCCCTTACCTCCTTCCCTCATTTTTAAAAGGTTTTGTGCTTCCAGCCAATTGTTTGAAAAGAGAGAAGAAAAACATTTTTTACTCTAATGATTAAAAATAAACTTCAGTAAACCTCCATCTTGTACAACACTGAGTATTAGTGATAAACAATGATAGTGATAAACAGTGATAAACAATGTTTGTAGAATTATGTCCTGTTTTAGGTTAGCTTCAGCAAATGATACTAGAAGTGAATTATTAGCAGTTCATCATGGTTTTTATGCAAATGAAATTAAGAGCAAGAACACCTTTTGTGAGATACATCAAAAAGTCAAGAGATGGGATCCTTGGTGCTCAGAGAGCATGGCTGTTTTCTTGCAGAAGTTTCATTATCCAACTCTCCAATTCATCATCCATACATCATTATAGGGATGACTATAATAATTCCTCTAACTAGCCTGCTCTTTGTATTTATATTAATACCTCTGCTTTTCCAGACCTTATTCATATTAATCATTGCAGTGCGGTCTAAGGTTATCCTGTGTTTGATTTCAGGAGTAGAACCATTGTAAACAGTTTTGGATATAAGGAAGATAAATTCTCAAATTAATTCAATTTCCTCCTTGTGATTTTAAACATATCATGTACATCTGCAGTTGTCGTTATCTTTGTTTTCTTGATGTTAAGATTCAATCCTATTTTTTCACTTTTATCTTTGATTTTCCAAGATATTTGTTCCAGATCTTCTTAATTTTGTGCCAATAGTCTGAATCATTTGCATATTCAAAATAATGGAAAGAAACTGTCCCTGAAGAAGAACCTTCCTTCCTTGAAGAAGGAAGGTTCTTGCCTATAAAGTTACCAAGAGTCGGATTCGACTAAATTGTTAAAACAACAATTATTGCAGGCAGGGAAGAAAAACAAATATTGGACTAAAACCAAGGATCAATTCTATGTACAGATCTAAGATTGGACAGGTAAAAATCTGAAGTTAAGTTTCTGTACCATAACATCCACAAAGATTTATTAAGTCTCAATAAAGGTGGTTAGGAGTACTTGATGAGCATTATCATACCAGTGGAAATTTGCATCAGGTTTTCTTCTATTTATCCCCATACAGAGGCATCTGTACAGTGGTGAAGGTTAAGTGATGAACTGTGTAATATGGGACACAAATAAGAAAAAGCTGGGTTTGAAAGTGGCTTCACAATTTGATGTACCATCACTTCAATTATGATGTTTCATCATTTTATTGTTACAGTGGTTAGTATATAAGGGCTCTTATCTCACCAATCTGGTTCAGGGATGTCCAATCTCGGCAACTTCAAGACTTGTGAAATTCAACTCTCAGAATTTCCCAGCCGATTTAAGTCCACAAGTCTTAAAGATTGCCAAGGCTGGACATCCTTGACTGACTCCTGAATCAAGATGTTCCTCCTTGCAGAATAATAAACACTCCTTTTAATGTTTGTCTCAGAACTCATTGTTGGCTTTCCCAGATAAACCAGAAAGTGAACATTAGATGAGAAATCTGCTTTATTGTTACCTCTACATTTCCCTATTTCTTTTTCTTCATTTTTCTTCACTAACCCTATACAATGTCTTTGCACACATTCTGCTAGTCTGATTGCATTTGCCCTCAAATTGCTTAATTTTAAGGCATGGGGGTTCAGGTTATTTTGGGCTGATGGCCACATTTGGAGTTTTTAAATGGCATCCCAAGATCTGTTTTCTGAACAGACGTGGGCATGGCATGGAAAGGTTGCTTAATTTTAACCCATATTACAGAGTAATTAAATCTGAATGCTGCTAATATGGTTACCCTCTAGACTTTTATTTAATAACTCTTCTCTTTTGTCACTTTAAAAATGACAATTTGGCAGCATTATTTTCAAAGTGTTAGTAGGCACACCAAATAATTAGGAAACAATTATGCGGTCTCAAAGTTTAAATCTATTGTAAACTATAACCCACAGAATTGATCCTACCTACCTTATTCTTTTTTTTTTTTATATAAAGAATTTTATTAATTTTTAACAAACAAACATATACAAACAAACACAAAACATGAAAAACATAAAATATCTTTTTGGACGGCAGTTTAATCCCGAGTTACATCTTTTTGTACAGAGATAAATTCAAGTTCATGCTTATTTATTATTTTGCATTTTCTATATAGCTTCTCCTCTCTTTTCACTCTCTTAATTCTATTATATTTATTTCATCTCAATTTAAATCATTATACTTATATCCTTTGTCTGTTCTATTTCAGCTAGCTATTTATCTTTTCTCATTAACACAAAGTTTCTTCTGTAATGACTGATTGGAGTATAATACCTTGTCATACTTATCCCTTCCCTAGTTTTAAAGCTTAACATGACACATAATTTTCATTCGGATTCTGCGTAATTCTAAAGATAAACTCAATATTTTGAAACTATATTTAAAAAATATAATATAATTAAAACAACAATCCATAGCAATTAAAGTTATATCATTCAAATTAATATTCATTTAAGTCTTAAACATTTTACACAATCCTTTCTAAATAAGTATCATGCTTCTATGGGAACACTTATAGATTTTACTTAATTACTTCCCCCTATTTCACTTATATTTTAAAATATTAAACAATAACAATGTTCCCATTTTTCTTTAATTCAATTCTCTCATATTTGATTTCATTTATTTTTATTTAAAAAGAAAAAAATTCGCTAAATTACATTAAATATTTTGTCCCATTTTATAATCATATATTATTCCAATTTTCTAACATTATTTCAAATACAAATACAACAACACAATCTTATGTATCTTTGCAGAATCTCTTTTTCAGTTATATGTTTACCCATTATCTCTAAATAAATTCTGTTTCTTTACATCTTGTTTCAAACCTTTGTAACTTCTCTTCCCTTCTTTCCTCCCTTGCTTCTCCACTCTACCCTTTTTACCCCCTTGTCTCTTAATCTCCACCTTCTTGTGTATTCCTCTTTTCTGTTGCTTTCTGATGTTGTGTCCACTTTTCACCTTGTTTTTCCCTTTTTTGGTTGTTTTTTTAAGTCTTAAATTCTCCATTCTCTTTCTCCCCTTTCCCCTTTCTTCCCCAAATAAAGTTGCTTGTTCATTAAGGATGGTTTCTTCTTCATCCCAATCTTCTTGTTCTTGTAGTTTCTCATATGTAGAAATTGCCATTTCTAAAAAATTAAAAATAGAGCCAAAAGAATCCTTCCCTTCTTGTTTCTCCTGTTTATATTTTATAAATTCCATTTTCAGTTCATCCATAAGTAATGCCATTGTAAAAGAAAAAAAGAAAAAAAAATTCAAGCGATCCAAATGATTTTAATCATTCAAATAAGAGTTTCCAGAAGTCCCAAAGTCAGCAAACAATCCAAATACACACAGTCTATTTCATTTCACACTTTCTTCTTTTTTTTTTCCCCTTTTTTCCCCTTTAATGCTTCAAAAAACTTCAAATTCTTTTAAACCTTCAGTCCATCTGACAGAGTAGCCAATTATGATCCAAAATGGAAAAATCCAATAATAAAAATGGCCCAAAGCCAAAGAAGAAGAAGGATAAAATAAAAAAATAAAAATATTACTAGAATTGAAATATACAAAAAGGCTGGCGAGTAGAGATTTCACAAGTATATATATATATATATATATATATATATATATATATATATATATATATATATATATGTATATAT
>BLBF01000037.1:170122-191810 GCA_015471245.1 Laticauda colubrina
TTCTTTCCTTCTTTCTTTCCATATTTAGATTTCAGGAAGCCATGAAATAAGTAGAAACAAAATCTTTTTTTAACCTTTGATGTAACTGCAAATGTCTTTATTTGAAAAGATTTCCTTTAAGATTCTAAGATCTACTGGTGGCATAGAACATTAGCCCCATTCTTGAAAGTTTCTCATTTTATAAGTCTTTCGGGCATTTAAAAGATTCAAACATCTTTCTTTTGTATCCACAACACAAAGCTTTCTCTTTGGCCATGCTTCACTAGGGACCCAAACAACCTCTTGATGTTCATTTTCACTATTTCACTATTGTTGTTCTCTTCTTGGGAACACTGAAAGGGTAAACCCTTGGGGACTTTTTTTTAGACTTGGTGATTGTCATTTTTCTCTTTTCAAAGACAGCTGTTAACTGGACAGCTAATGGGTTCTTGCCTTTTGAAATAGGCACACCATAATGGAATATTTAAGGTTACTTGCATTACCCTCAAGTGGTTTACATTTTTTTTCCTCCTCTCTTTTTCTTTTAATGAAACAGGAGGCTATATTAGCAAATGTTGTCAATCTCAAAAGAAGCAATTGTATAAAAAGATTTTTTTTGAATAGCCTGCTGAAGCTGCAAATTAAATAGAAAGAAAAGAAAAAGCTGAAATCTTGAGAGTGAATGGCTGCAGTTCCAGGACTCTTAGTGACTCCTTAGTGACTCCTGAAAAAAGGTGGCTTCGATGAAGAAAATTTATCGCACTTTCAGTTCATGTTTGAGAAATGCCTGTGATAGATTCTATAACACCAGCCAACTTATTTTCCAATCAGAAAACACATTTGGGAAAGCATCAGCTTACCACTGTGGGAAGCAACTTCAGTGTTCCTGGGCAGTGTGTATCTAACCAGAGTAAGGATTTGTGAAGCAGTGCCTTGTAACTTTAACAGAAATAGAGTTTAGTGTAGGAAATACAAGAAGATGGGCAATGGATATCCATTTGGTGGTCAAGATAGGCAAAGGGGTTGGGAAAAGAGAGTTTGAGATAAGCGGCATGCAGATTTGATCATTAAACAAATAAACATTGTAGTATGAGCCCTGTCCCTTTCTCAAGATGTTACATACATATAAGTTTTCTGGAAAACTGATGTTCTGACAAAGCTATTGGATTCTGCAAAAGCCTTTGAATAGATGAATGTCTAGCAACTGTCTAACTATGTCTTTTCAGGTAAGAGTCAAGAGGGCCAGTGCCTACAAAAATGAAGGAAAGAAGCACCCAGAGATTAATGTCGCACAGAAAAAAATTAGGTCAATTAAGATATAAAAAGGGAATAGGGAAAAGTTCTATTTTATCTGGACCTCACTGCATGTCATATTCAGTAGGATGTGACATGTCTATCAGAATAACAAAGTTGGAAGGAACCTTTGAGGTTTTCTAGTCCAACCTGCTGCTGAAGCAGGAAACCCTACACCATTTCAGACAAATTGTTGTCCAATCCGAGGGCAATGGAACACTTCCAACCATTTGGAATAAAAGCATCAAGAATCATCAAGAGCAATAGTTGTTTATCTTTAGTCTTGGTTCAGCTGTTTTTGGAAGCATCCATTTTTTTTTTCACTGCTGTGACTTGTAACTTTCCCTCTTCAAAGTGGTCAAAACATCAAAAGGTAATTACACCATCAAAACAAAGAAGAATTTTTCATACATCATATAATTAACTTGTGGAAATTGCTAGAATAAAAAGTTATTATAGTGATTTGGAATAGGGAAATTAAACCAACCCCCAAGGAACATTTTAATCCTGATTGTTCAGTTGGATGATTTGGTGAATTATCTGGTAACTTTCCTCAGTAAAAAGATAGAAACAGTATATAGAAAGAAACTAAAATAGGTAGGTTTTATTCAAGGAATAATATTGGGTTAGGAAAGTCTGAGTTAGGTAAGTTTTCTACAGTTCTCTTCCATTATGGAAGGAACATCAGTCTGGTGAGAACTGAATTATAAAAGAGAAAAGGACTGAAGCTAGAAAGTAAGAAAATTATAAAGGCTTCGGGAGCATGAATCTTATAGGAGGCTATTTAGAAAAGAAAAATAGATATATCCAATTTGGTTTTATTTCATTATATCTCAAATTTAGGACTCTGGATAGCTGACAACACTTTAAAACTAGGCAAACAATATAAAACAGCATAAATACAATAATCAGCTAAGGTTAAAAAAAACATCACCACGAATTAACAAAACTATTGCATGAGTTCTGCAATATATCTAGAATCCCAAGCCTAATGATAGAAGCACATCTTAAAGGTCTTCCTAAATCAGCTATGAATACAGAGGTCTCTGTAAACTATCTCCACATCTAACGCTCCTTCAGGTCAATATGTACTGAAATGCAGGAAGCTAGTTAATGCAAAGCTGAAGTCTGCCAAATTTAGATTTTGTTAGATTAATGGTTGTACAAGAGCTTTTCTATTTTTGATGTCATTTTGCATTATTTGCTTCCAAATAATGAGTAGTAGGACACTTCCGTTGAACTGTGGGAACCTCCAATGTATTTTACTCTGTGAGAGAATCTTGCCTGGATGATGCCAGTGATTGTAACCATGGGCACATTGAGCAAACAACTTCTGATAGTATGAAGGTGGTATCCCACATGGTATGTGAGGGTTATAGTCAAAAATCTAGTTTCTATCAAGTTCTGGGATAGATTTTAATTTTTTAGGGATATAATATGGGGTTTAATTTTTTCAAGGTTTTTGCTCCCAGAAGAACTTTTCAACTTCCCTTAAAATGCAAAAGGGCTCAAGGTGTTTGGTTTTGCTCATACCTGGACCTGAAAAACAGGTGTTCCATATATGTGTCTTATATTAATACAGGTGAAACTCAAAAAATTAGAATATCATGCAAAACTTCATTTATTTCAGTAATGCAACTTAAAAGGTGAAACTAATATATGAGATAGACTCATTACATGAAAAGTAAGATAGTTCAAGCTGTGATGTGGCATAATTGAGATGATAATGGTTTACAGCTCTTGAAAAGCCCAAATCCACAATCTCAGAAAATTGGAATATTGTGAAAAGGTTCAATATTCTAGGCTCAAAGTGTCTCACTCTAATCTGCAAATCAAACCATAACACCTGCAAAGGGTTCCTGAGCCTTTAACTGATCTCTCAGTCTGGTTCAGTAGGAATCACAATCATGGGAAAGATTGCTGACCTGACAGTTGTGCAGAAAACCATCATTGACACCCTCCACGAGGAGGGAAAGCCTCAAAAGGTAATTGCAAAAGAAGTTGGATGTTCCCAAAGTGCTGTGTCAAAGCACATCAATAGAAAGTTATGTGGAAGGGAAAAGTGGAAGAAAAAGGTGCACAAGCAACAGGGATGACCACAGCCTGGAGAGAAAAGGCCATTCAAAAGTGTTGGGGGACTTTCACAAGGAGTGGACTGAGGCTGGAGTCAGTGCATCAAGAGCCACCACACAGAGACAGATCCTGGACATGGGCTTTAAATGTCATATTCCTCTTGTCAAGCTGCGCCTGAAAAACAAACAACGTCAGACGTGTCTTACCTGGGTTAAAGAAAAACAGAACTGGTCTGTTGCTCAGTGGTCTAAAGTCCTCTTTTCTGATGAGAGCAACTTCTGCATCTCATTTGGAAACCAAGGACCCAGAGTCTGGAGGAAGAATGGAGAGGCACACACTGCAAAATGCTTGAAGTCCAGTGTGAAGTTTCCACAGTCTGTGTTGTCATCTGCTGGTGTTGGTCCACTGTGCTTCATTAAGTCCAGGGTCAACGCAGCCATCGACCAGAAGATTTTGGAGCACTTCATGCTTCCTTCCACAGATGAGCTTTATGGGGATGCTGACTTCATTTTCCAGCAGGACTTGGCATCTTCCCACACTGCCAAAAGCACCAAAACCTGGTTCAGTGACCATGGGATTATTGTGCTTGATTGGCCAGCAAACTTGCCTGACCTGAACCCACAGAGAATCTAAGGGGCATTGCCAAGAGAAAGATGAGAGACATGAGACCGAACAATGCAGAAGAGCTGAAGGCCGCTCTTGAAGCATCTTGGTCTTCTATAACACTTCAGCAGTGCCACAGGCTGATAGCTTCCATGCCATGCTGCATTGAGGCAGTAATTGCTGCAAAAGGGGCCCAAACCAAGTACTGAGGACATATACATGCTTATACTTTTCAGAGGTCCAATATTGTTCTATATACAATCCTTGTTTTATTGATTGCATGTAATATTCTAATTTTCTGAGCTTGTGGATTTGGGGTTTTCATGAGCTGTAAGCCATCATCATCACAATTATGACAAATCATGGCTTGAACTGTCTTGCTTTGCATGTAATGAGTCTATCTCATATATTAGTTTCACCTTTTAAATTGCATTACTGAAATAAATGAACTTTTGCATGATATTCTAATTTTTTGAGTTTCACCTGTAAGTTATGAAAGTTTTTAAGTCCTGAGAACTAAATTGAACCTCATGCTGAACATGAGTGTAGTTTTGAACCTTAGATGTTGAATCTGGAGAGAAAAAAAATACTCTCAGTCCTGCTTATGGACTTACTGTTATAAAAAATCCATGTGCATAAACATCGTAGAAATCAGAAAGAATGTATATGTTAGTCTGCTCCTTGCTTTAATTCTGTAGGATGCTTTTTAAATTCATAGAATATACTTCATAATCAAATCAATGTACTGTCAACAATTCAGCTTTAGGTTTCTCAACAGGTCAGCTGTGCAATTAATTAAGCTAGTTGCTTTGTTCGTTATGCAGCCAACATACAGTTTGCTATGATTCTATAGATACCATAACAAGCAATTGATTGGGCACATCCATGCTGATGGTTTAGTGCCTCTATCAAAAAAGAGAGAAATGCCTACAAAATTAAAGTTTCAGATAATCCTATTCCAGTATAAGATACTTTCTAAAAAGAAGTGGATAATTCTAGCTTGCATTATGAGCTTACTTCCATTTAATAAAAAGTCTAAACAGCTCATTTGAACTGTTTTTTTTCCTGGAAATTGGAAGATTATTTATTTCTTTTCACAAATAAATTATGTACACAGTTTTCAATGAGGGAGTAGTATGTCATCTAGTTTAAGATTATCAAAGGAGCATAATATTTTTAATATGAATTATACACATCAAAGCTTGCTTTCAGAAGCAAAAAAAGAGAGACTAGCGAATGTCAATCATTAGAGTTTTCTAAGGATCATTTCCTTTGACACTGTGATCAAAAGTAAGATAGGAAATGTCATTTCATTTAGAAGGAAATTAATTTAGAGAGCACAATCTCCAGTGTCTTTTACTTAAAGCTGAAATTAGAAAAGACAAATCTTAAAGTATGAGAAACGTCAATGCTTTTGTCAGATGCATTTCAGAATATGAATAAGGATGTGAACCTGATTGTTTCTGTAAGTCACTGGCACTCTTTTTCTTTTATTTAAAAATTTATTAAATCCTTGATATAGCTGCCCATCTTCTAATCAATTCTGGGAGGATTTGAAGAGCACATTAACGCTAAAGTGTACCTTTTCATCTCTTGAGTATTTTTATAGCTAAGTTTTATCAAGTAAGTTTCATTGAACAAGAAAGTTATGTTGAGATTTCACATCTTCTCTGCAATCATATCAAAGGATCTGAAGAGCCTTATGTCCCCATTCGTACTCGTCCATTCCTTTTGCATCAGAAGAAGAGGTCTTCTATAGATCCCAACTGCTAAAGAAGAGGGCAAGAAGACCTCATCCCCATGCTGTCCACCTCTTAGTTTTGTTTTTTACATAGATTTAATACAGTTGAATATTTGAACATATTTTTTTTTACTTTTGTGATTTGTTTTTATAATCTGTAGGCCACCCAGAGTCACCTTATAGGGGGGCATAAACATTTAAGAAATAGCAATAACACTTATACCCTTCACAGTGTTTTTACAACCCTCTCTAAGCAGTTTACAGAGTCACCCTCTTGCCCCCAACAATCTGGATCCTCATTTTACAAACCTCAGGAGGTGGGAAGGCTGAATCAAACATGAGCCTGGTGAGATTCGATTTGCCAAATTGCAGGCAGCTGGCTATCAGCAGAAGTAGCCTGGAGTACAGCATTCTAACTAACCATTGCACCACTGAGGTTCTTATAAAAAAAATAAAAATAAATAAACTTTCTCAGCACAGATTCTATTCAATTTATTTATTTGTCAAAAGCTTACAATATGATAGAAATAAGAATAAACATAAGTTTAAATATAAGAAATAGGAACTAATAATTGGGGACAATAGGACGGGGACGGTAGACTTGATTGTATGCTTATGCACACTCCCTCACAGACCTCTTAGGAATGGGGTGAGGTCAACAGAGGTTAGTTTGAGGGTAAAGAAGTGCAGGGTTTGAGCAGGTGACAACAAAATCAGGTAGTGAGTTCCAGACATTGACCACTCTATTGCTGAAATCATACTTCCTACAATCAAGTTTGGATGAGGCCACTATAACATGTGGAAGAGAACTACCATTAACATCCTTCCAATGGTAATTATAAGTATAACATATAACAGAAAGACTCAGAAGACATACAATGAAATATTTTTCAAGTAAACAACAGGTGGTAGAAGAAAAAGAAGACAAAGTTGTTCCTTTCTTTTTTTTTGGTGTGGGGGAGGAACTTCCTAGAATGTCCAAGACATTCTCTTTTAAAGGACAGAAGCTCAGTTAATGCATTATTTTTGTGAATAGCTACATATGAAGAGATGTGTATTGTCCCTCTCAGGATCACAAAAGTATGAGTTCAGTAACAGTGGGAAGAGATCTCCATGTCCTGTTTGGAGGGTTCTCCGAGCATTATTTTAGTGAGAGAAGTGTTGGCCCAATCCAGTCAAGCTATTAAGGTGAGACATGGGATATCTCTTTGTGCTTGTATGCACCCTTCTACATGCACAGATCAATTAGTGTGAAAGATAGTCTATGTGCACAAAAAAATATAATTTATAGACTTTTACCCATTTTTCCTGTTTTGTTTTGACTCTTTTTTTCTTTTCTATTTTTTTTTTGCATATGCTTTTCATATAGAATCATCCACATGCTATTGTAAGGAAAATATTTACACTAATGGGCCTTTGCTGCCTATACCAGATATACTGTTTAAGATGCTAAACCAACACTTGAATACCTGCCTAAAATTTATATGAGAGCACAGCTCTGTTTTCACAGCATCTTCGAAAAAGCTTTCTTAATCTACTGGAGAAGATTACCTGGGAACAACAGAGAGGAGGATCACTGAAAACTACAATGAAGGGTTCCAAAAGTGAGAGCTCAGGAAGACTTTCATATCTAACCACTGAAATATCACTGGAACTCTTACATCTTAGTATTGACTCCTATGCTAAACGCGTTCATTGATATGGTCTTTAGGAAATGCTTGCAACAAACATAATATTATTCTTTCGAAAGAGTCAAGTTACTATCATCACCTGAATTAGTTGGGCAGATGTTTTCGATTTCAATATATATTTTTCTACAAGGAAAATTAAATCCCCAATATATCATCTTCAGGTTTCAAAGGATTAACAGAGTATATTATCTAAACTTTAAAATGATCAGAATATTATATGCACTAAGGAATAGCAGGACTAATATCATTTGTATTCAGCTAAATCTGGTCATCAGGTTGGGGAATTAAAAAAAATAGTCAAAATCTCAGATGGCTTACAACTAATTAAGAATTAAACAGAGTTTTTAAGAAGGTTTGAAGAGTAATTTATAGTACACAGAGAAAGATTAATCAACTGAGACAGTTGATTAGGAATCCTGGGGATAAAAGGTCACGAAAAAATGCATTAATTCAACTGAGTTGATTTTTAATGAGGATTAAAATGTGTCCTCATACAGGCTGTAAAATATTTTATAGGTTTTAAGAGTATAAACTATACCACATCATTTATACTTATGCAGTTCAAGACTTGTTCATATGCTTACTTGATGAAGGAATGTACAGACATATTAACCATCTCTTGTACTCCATTCCAGCAATAAAGAGTGGTTCAGTAAATCTGAAAGGTCAGTAATTTGTAGATCATCCATGGCCAGATCGGAACAATCATAATCATTACCAATATTGCAGATCATCCAAGCATCCATGGCCAGATCGGAACAATCATAATCGTTACCAATATTGCATACCAAACAGTCGATTGTTTTTCTGCTGGGAAAGTCAGCAGAAAGATGAGGAATATGATTAGGAGATTGTTAGGAGAAAGGCTAAAACAATGTCCTTGGTCAAGATTGCTACTTCCATCTCTGAGTAATAGTTGAAATCATCGATCTGTTCAGGGATACTAAAAGAGGAAAACAACAAGGTTGTACTTGCCTCTTTCTTCTTGGTGATTTATTCAACTCCACTATGAGGAAGGAGGGATAATTAATATGCAAAACTATGTGTAGCCTTTGGATTCTTGTTTCACAAATCAGCAACCAGAACCTGAAAAGCTTGCTTACCTGAAACAAGTGATAGAAATTACTCAAAATGTTGACTTCAGCACTGGAAAGATGAAACTAATCTGCACTGAATACTGGAAAGACCAAATGAAAAATAGAAAAGAAACACAGCAAGGCAAAGCATTACATGGTCAGTACATTAAAAAAAAAATGCAGGCAAACCAGATAACAACAATACCTGGCAATGACTAAGAGCAGGAAAATTGAAGAAAGAGCAAGAATTTAATTCTGGCTGCACAAAACCAAGCCTTAAGAATAAATGCACACAAAGCCAAAACTGAGAAGACAGGAACAGACAGCAAGTGCTGCCCCTGCAAAGAAGCTAAATAAACAGTAACCACCTGGTTTATTGCTACAAGAGAATCACATAGACTACAAATAATAATACACAATCTAGCAACGATGGTGCATTAGAAGATCTGCAAAGAGTACCATTGGCCTGCAAGCAATAGCTGGTGGGACCACAGAAAATGGCAAACTAATAGAAAACAAAGAATCTAAAGTACTCTGGGACTTTAGAATTCATACAGACAAATACCTGCCATATAACACTCTTAACAACTGTCAATAAGAAACACAAAACAATATCTGAATAGCAGACATGCATGCCTGGAGACAGCAGAATGGAAGAGATAGAATTGTAGAAAGTCATAAAATATAAAGACCTGCAAATAGAAATAGAATGACCATAGAAAAAGAAAGCCATGATAATACCAATACTAATATTAATATTTGATGCAACCCCAAACTATCTGGGTATCATTGGAACATCTTTGGCACTGATAAAATCACTATCAGTCAGTTGCCAAAGACAGATTAGGTAGGAAAAGAGAAATAGTTTGGTGCAATAATTCATTTATCAGGGGAAAAAGAAAATAAGACAATAAAACATCATATCTAATTAAAAGTACAAATAACAATAACAAAAAACAACATCAGTTGCATGTATTAATTGGCCAACAACAAGACTGGATAAGTCACAAATGGGATTAGTAAAGAATACATCCAAAAGGTGAGAAAAGCACAAAAATTGAATACTAGATATACCATCAAAGCCATCAATACCTCGTCCCACTTTGATATAATATACTGCCATAATGACTAACTGGACACAAGCTGAATTCTGCAATTTGGATTGATAAACAAGGAAACTGATGATTATTCACTATGCATAACATCCGCACAGTGATATTGACAGATTGTGCCAGAAATGAAGACAGAGGTTTATTTCAGATAAAATGAAGTGTTATAGAAGAAAGCAGTTTGTTTGGCTGAAAAACAGCTTGGAACAAGCATTGAAATAACTTAAATATTAGAACTTTGTAAAAGTACAGAAAATGAAAAGTGTATATCAAAATAATGCAATGAAAATATGAACAAAATGCTGGTGAAGAATTATTACATGGTTAATTTCTACAAAAGATCAAGGGAAAAGTGGATAAAAATAAAACCTGGAAACTGCTTATATCTGGAACATTAGAAAGAAACGGAGACTTGATTTTGGTTGCTCAAGAGCAAGCTATTCAAATTAAGTGCACTCAAGGCCAGAATTGGAAAAAATAATCAAAATGATTCAAAGTGCAGATTGTTCAGAGAAGCAGAAAAAAAACAATAGATCATATTGTCAGCTTGTGCAAGAAGATCACACTGATTATAAACAATGACATAACATATTGCCAAAAGTATTCACTGAAACTTCTGCAAAAAATAGCATGCACCAATCATGAAAAATTGGTGAGTTGAAAAAGTAGTTGAAAAGATTAAAATATTGTGGGATTATTGAATGCATAATTATCACATTTGGCTCATAAGATATAACTGTGATTAAAAAGAAGAAAGTATGGAAAATTGATGAAGTAATTCCTGGGAATACTGGAGGACAAAGAATTGGAGATCAGAAAGCATCAAGATCTGAAAATCAAAATTGAAAAAATATGGCATAAACTGGCCATGATGGTTCTAGTGGGTTATCGGCACATGAGGTGAGATCCAAAAAAATCTTGGACAGGTACTTAGAACATCTGTGCATTGCCAAAATTTCCATCTGTCAGTTGCAAAAGGCTGCACTGTTGAGACCCACACATATGCTATGGTGATAGTCTGACATTCTGGATTCTTGGGGAGAACTTGATGCCTATGAAAGCCAACAACAACAGCTAGAGCACTGGCAGTTGTGACTTCACACTGTGGTGAACAGGTAATATGCCAAATCTAGTCTAAACATCTGCAGACTGTGTGACCAACCATAATGATATTGTGCGACCAACCGTACACTTTTATTTTCAGACTTAGATCAGAGAAAGAAATGAGTTTTCTCTTCAGTGTTTCTGTTGTTTTTCTGCCTGGTTCTGGGCCTTTAAATCTCTCTCTTTTTGAACTGCAGTCTATGACATTATTCTCTTCTTCAGAGTCAGTAGTTGGTGTTCAGTGTTTAATGCAAATAAACCCAGGCAGTCAACA
This sequence comes from Laticauda colubrina, assembly GCA_015471245.1. Classification (NCBI taxonomy): domain Eukaryota; kingdom Metazoa; phylum Chordata; class Lepidosauria; order Squamata; family Elapidae; genus Laticauda; species Laticauda colubrina. The sequence continues at coordinate 181,066 of BLBF01000037.1, forward strand.
CTGATACATTTTTGAAGAGGTATGTCTAAGAGGAACACATGGACCATGGCAATAGTTCTCATTGTTATATAGCTTCTTATGGAGTAAGATTTCATTAGTCTCCTGAAGCAGAATTACATACACTTTGTCTCATTCTCCCTCCTTGAATGATATGTTTGATTAACAAATGTTTTCCTTATACAATTAATGTTGCCTCTTGGCCACTGGTTTTCCCCTGCTATAATTACAACATTTCTACTGGAGAGCAATAAAAGCATCAAATACAACAAGCTAGTGAAGGTTAATGCAAATCACATAATGCATATATTGCAAATTTGCTGTGACTAGTATGTTTTCTTTGCATTTGGTTATGAAAGTTTGCAGTATGTGATAACACCTCTGTTTTTGTGCCACAATTTGCAATGAATTAAAAAATAATATTTATACATTTACAATTATTTAGATTTTTATTTTGGCCAGTAATTTCCTATAGTCCCTTCTTATTTTGTTACTTCCTCCCTTTGCCTCCCAATTCTTAGCACAAACTCTGGGTTTTTCAATTACCTTTATATTACCTACTTGGAACCATATTTGTAAAGGTATATTTTAACTGTGCAATTTGTTTGACAGCAAGATTTGTAGAGCTGCAGCAAGCTGTTCACCAGAGATTTGAAATCTGGTGAACAAACTCCTTAACCTAGCAAGCCTTAATTCACCAATACACTGTCATTCATTTATTAAGTCTGTGATGAAATGCAAATCAGAAAGGGGGTGCTAAGGCGACAATGCAGAAATACAAGGCTATTTTAAACTTGAGAGTTAAGTGGAGCCACACAAAATCTGGATGAGTCAGTAAAAAAGGCTGGAAGGTAAATCCAGTAAAAAAACAAAACAAAACTGGATTTATAACAGGCAGAATAGTAATAAAGGAATGTGGATCTTACCTATTAAAAGTCATCCACAAAATAAATCATAAGCCAGACCAATAACATCTCAAACTATATGTCCCAAGGGCCAGGTAAATATCTGCTATTTCTTTGTTGCATAAAACAATTAAGATTATGACTACTTCTGGCTGTCTGATTTAGAGAGTGAAAGATCAGTGAACGGATATCTATAGGAAGATGAAGAGAACAAATAATATCATTTCTCATGGCACCATCTGTGATGGCACCATCCAGGATGGGATACAAAGCAAACACAGTCACAGAAAACAGGTAAAGCTCCTTTTATTCTTTCAGTTTGCTTCCAAGCTCTGAATATCTTTGACGGAAGACAAAAAAAAAAAAAAAAAAACCTTCCACACAGTTACACAAAGAAGGAAAAAAGCAACACAAACCAGGAAAGATAAGGGCTGGAGGATGTCAACAGATAACACACACTGGGAAGAATGCCAAACTCAGAGAGGAACTATAAACTAGAGATATTTACATGATTTGTTTCCAGCATTTGCCAGTACGCAGGTCCAAACTCTTATTCAGTTGTCATACCTGAAGCCCATGAAGAGGATCAAGGCCCTCTCCTCTCAAGGAGACCACGTCTCTCCCTTTATCCTCTCCACCCTGCATGCCCTAGGATGGATAGGGGATGGGCCTGGGTCCTCCTCTGACTGCTCAGTCAGCCTCTGCCATTCCCCAGCCTTCTCCACAACCTCCAGAGGCACACCTCCACTTCCTTTCAGCTGTTCCTCTTCTCCCTCAGAGTCAGTCGCCACCAGGGGCATGACACTATCATACAAATGAGACAGCTGAGCCAAATTACATAAATTGTATCATTTGCTCAATGATTTTATGAAGAATATGATGTCATTTGACTCCCGGTGGTGGCTCCGGTCGATGACGAATCAGAGACTGTGACTGTGCATGGCTCAGATCCATGCTTACACTGTTGGAGGAGTCCTTAAAGGACTAGATCCATCTGACCCACCTTGTAGGGATGGGAGGAGGAGGGGGAGATTGTCAGCTGCGTTGAGGGAGCTGCATCTCTCCTCCCTGGCTTGGAAAACTCCCCAAGAAGACAGGGAGAAGCAGCAGTCATTAATGGCTGCCCTGAAGTCTGGAAGCTGCCAGGACACAAGTCTGCGCTGGAGAGTGAAAGTAGTGAGCACTGTGTAACCAGATAAAAGACTTTGAAACATTCTTTTTGACAATGCCGAAAAACGGAAAGAAAGAGCCCTCATTTGGAAGAGTGGTAGCGGCAAATGAGAGATAAGAGGAAAATATAAGATAAAGAAAAACTGGAAAAAAAAGAGTCATTTGTGATTAGAGACTAAATTTGGAACTACATACAAAATTGGACATTAATTAGGCATTGGATAAAATGCTGGACTTATTTGGAATTAATTAAATTCAATGTTAATATGATGGAAACATAAATTATAAATAAAAGAGTTTTAAGAAGAAAGTGATATAGAGCACCACCAAAAGCCCATATCACACTGAACCAACGGATGCAAAGAGGATGTAAAACGGACAAAAAACCTTGCCATCCGTTCAAAAACGCGATGTACTCACTGCATCCGTTTGGCTTCCTCTCTATCCATCCAGCATCCGTTTATGGACGTTTCATCTGCTCCAAAAGTTTTGGGCTGCCCAAAACTTTTGCGCGGAAAATGTATCCAGTTCATCTGTTCTGCATCCGCTACTCATCCACTACGCATCTACTACGCATCCGTTACGCATCTGTTATATCCACTAGGCATCCGCTACACATCCGTGCAACTCGCATACGCCTGGACGCAGAGAGGAAGCAGAACAGATGCGGAACAGATGTAGAATGGATGCCTAGTGGATGCAGAATGGAAACAAAGTGTTTAAAATGGAAAAAACATTCGCAGAGGGGACCTATCTCGGATATTAAGGATGTCTACAGGATGCCTAGAAGATACCTAGAGGATGCCTAGTGGAAAACCTATACTGCCTATAAAAAGGGGGAGCAACTCGCCTGCATCGCATTTTCAGAACAGCAGCCCAGCGGTGCAGACCTATGCAGCCTTCATCTGGCTCTTCCTCGTCCACAGCATCCAGTCATGTCCACCGTGGATTGTAACAAAGTCCTTTCGGCAGTCACCATCATTCTGCAACAGTGCGAAGCCATCTGCAGACTCTGTGAACTCTACTGCGAGAAGAAAAGGAGCCACCCAAAAAGAGTCTGGATCCAAAGATGGTTCGCCAGAAGAGCAGAGGACAGACTGTACAACAAGCTGATGGGGGAAGCTCAGGAGCGAAGACACTCGGGCATTCCAGAACTTCATGAGGATGCCACCAGCCATGTTTGACGAAGTTGTGCAGCAGCTGACACCCAGGTTGACCAAGGCAAACACCAGCTTTTGGCCCAGCCTGGAACCTAGGCTCAAGGTGGCACTCAGTCTGCGCCACCTGGCCTCAGAGACCACCTACAGGAGCATGCAGTACGGCTGGAGAGTGCCATCCAACACCATCAGCATTGTGGTCAGAGAAGTGGTGCAGGCCATCATCGAAGAATACAAGGAGGAGCTCCTCCAGTACCCCTCCACTGAAGAAGGATGGAAGAAAGTTGCAGAGCAGTGGTATCAGAAGTGGAACTTACCACACACCGTTGGAGCCATCGATGGCAAGCATGTGGTCTGCAAAGCTCCAGCCAAGTCGGGGTGCACTTATTTCAACTCCAAGGGCTTCTTCAGCATCATCCTCTTCGCCATGGTCGATGCTGACTACAAGTTCATGTACATCAATGCTTCAGGCAACGGCTCATCTTCAGATGCCCAGGTATACAATGCCAGTCACCTCAAGGAGGAGCTGGAAGGCAACCTCATGGTGGGCTTCCCAGATCCAGAACCCCTGCCCAATGACACACAAGATGTGCCCTACTTCATCGTGGGGGATGATGCCTTCTCCCTCACAACCTACATCATGAAGCCCTACACTTCCAGACTCCTAACCCGTGAAGAGAGGATCTTCAACTACAGGCTGTCCAGGGTGGTGGAGAACACCTTTGGCATCCTGGCCAACAGGTTCCAGGTACTTCTCACCACCATGCAGCATTGCCCAGAGACCGTGAGGAGGATCATGGAAGCTTGCTGGATCCTGCACAATCTCATGCGCAGCCGCTACCCAGTCTTGCAGAACAGGCTTGTGGACCTCCAGCAAGGCAATGGGGACATGGAGCCTGGGGAATGGAGGCAAGGGCGAAACCTGATCGACACTGAGGATGTGCAAGGCCCCAACAGAGCCTCACGTGAAGGGAAGAAGCAGCGCAACCTCCTGAGACAATGGTGCAGCTCCCCAGCTGGAGCAGTGAAGTGGCAAGACAGGATGGTAGATGCTTAATGGATGCTTCCTTCAGCCTGTCTCATCACATGAATGAGATAGGGCCATGTGTGTTTGGTTGGCCTACAATGAACAGGGCGTTTAATAAAGAGTTGTGTTTATGTTGACATGTGTGGATAATTATTACATTATTATTGATAATAAAGGTCCGTAGGTGTGGCACCTGCGAGGGTGGACCATAGAGTCCCACTATGCTTGCACTGGAGGTTTATCTATCCCACAGCTATTACCCATCCCACAGGTATCCCTGCCCATCCCACAGCGATCTCAACCCATCCCACAGCTATCTTAACCCATCCCACAAGCATGCAAAGGCTTAAACCATTTCTAAAAGTTTCCAGCAAGACTTTATGAAAAAAAAGAAATGAAGCAAGTGTGTGAATCAAAAATAGACTTTATTAACAACAAGCTTTTAGAGAAAAATGAGTCCCTGGCACTCCTCTTGGTCGCTCAGTCTCAGGGGTGAAGGGTCCAAGTGCTGTGGAGGTGGCTGGTGCTGGAGTGCTTGTCATCAGTTCCTCCAGAAGCAGAAGCAGCAGAAGCCCCAGCCCTAGAAGAGCGAGCCCGTGCTGCAGAAGCCCCAGCAGAACCAGAGTGAGGCCAGGGGACAGGAGGCAGCAGGTCTTTCCTCTGAATGGCGACCTGCTTCTGAGCTGCTTCTATTATATCCGCAGGGCTGACGCAATGCATCCTCCCCGCATGCACAATTAACACCAGGCATCCATTAGGCTTCCACTGTGCATCCGCTGTGCATCCGCTTCATCCGTTCCGCGTCCGCTGTGGATCCACTGTATCCGTTCCGCATCTGCTTAGCTGAGGTCCCCCGGAAGCCTAGCGGACGCACCATCTGCTCCCATCCGCTTCCATCCGCTGGGCTTCCGTTCCGCATCTGCTTTGCATCCGCCCTGCGTCCTCCCCGCATCCGTGTTATCCATTCCGGTTATGCAAATTTTTGCCCCTTTTGAGAGCGGATAACAACGGATGGAACATTTTGCTCATCTGCTCTGTCCTTTTTGCATCCGTGGGGCAGTGTGACATGGGCTTAAGGGTTAAAGATTTCCTTCTCTTGTGTTTCTATGGAAAATTACTAGTTGAAACAAGATCCCCGGAAGCCTCAAATGGAGATTCTTGATAAGGACTATAATAGAAAAACTTGACTTTTAATAAAATAAAGAATAATTTAATAGACAAAAGAAATGGAAATAATAAACAAAGAATTTAAGTTGGAGCTTCACAATGTGAGAGAGATGCTTAAAGAAAAAACAAGATTGGTGGATTTAGTGATGAGTAAAGCAGTGGTGTTTCAACATGCGGAAGAACAAAGGGAGGAAAACAACAGCTTTGATGAGCATGAAGAACAAGGATTACTGTCAAAGGATATAAAAGGATGTAAAAGAGAGACATTGGCATTAGATACAATAAATAAAAAAGACAAGACACCCAAGACTAAGAAGAAGAAGAAGGGAATATACAAGAAGAAACTCTAAAAAAGAGAACTGAAAAGTGAGGGGGGGGGGCATGGCTGACTGGCAGAAGAAAATGAAAATAAAATTAGAAGGAAAAAAGAAGAAAGACTGGGGAAACTTAGAAAAGGGCAACCTAGACAAAATTATGAGATTTAGAGATAAAGGTTAGGGATTGTATAAAGAGGATACCACATGGGAATGTATATTGGTATTTAGAGGATTAAAACAGGGGAATGGAAATTTATGAAAACATATAGATACATTTTGGATGAGTGGTAAGGAAGAAAAAATATGATTATTAATGATTATAAGAAAAGGAAATGTAATAAAGCATACAAATTTTGGCAAGTAGAAAAGAAGAAAATATTATTATTAATGACTAGAAGAAAAGTGAAGCTGAAATTTTAAGAAGCCATTCTAGTGATTTTAGGAGGGATATTTTGAAATATACATGTTTTCAAATATACAGTTGATTATTTAATGTTTACAACATTAATGATTATTTAATGTTTATGTTTAAAGTTGGGGAATTAATTATCAAATTTGATAGATTGATGGGATATACCATGTGGATTCTAAATATATTAGTTCTTATTTTTACCCTCTTTTGACTGTATATCATATAATTGGCTTAGGGAACATTAAGGATAATAATGATGTGTAATGTTAAATAAAATAGATGGTAAGCTGAAAAAGGACATAATAGGGAATAAAGAACTGGGAATTTATATTTGGATGAAATATTGATATTAAAGTAATGGATTGAAATATGAAATGGAAAATTACTTAAACACAAATTAAATGAATAATATGTGATGTTATTATATAAGACTGGTGGAAATAAAAGGATGATGATATACAAGTATTATAATCTGGAATCATATTGCTTACATAAAGGCCCTGTCACACTGCCCAACGGATGCAAAACGGACACAACGGATGGCAAAATGTTCCATCCGTTGTTATCCGTTCTCAAAAGGGGCAAAAATTTGCATAACCAGAGCGGATAACATGGAAAGGAATGGACGCGGGGAGGACGCAGAGCAGATGGAAAGCGGATGCGGAACGGAAGCCCAGCGGATGGAAGCGGATGAGAGCGGATGGCACATCCACGAGGCTTCCGGGAGGCCTCAGCAAAGCGGACGTGGAACGGATGAAGCGGATGCACATCCAAAGCCTAGCGGATGCACAGAGGAAGCCTAACGGATGCCTACCATTAATTGCGCATGCGGGAAGGATGCATTGCGTAAGCCCCGCGGATATAAGGGAAGCAGCTTGGAAGCAGGTCACCATTCAGAGGAATGCCGGACGGATTGACAGCCTTGCCTGCCCTGACTGCATGCCTGCCCGCAAGCCTTGCTGCAAGCCTTGCTGCCAGCCTCCCTGCCAGCCTTGCTGCCTGCCTGCCTGCCAGCCTTGCTGCCAGCCTCCCTGCCAGCCTTGTTGTCTGCCTGCCTGCCAGCATTGCTGCCAGCCAGTCTACCTGCCAGCCTTGGTGCCTGCCTTGCTGCCAGCTTTGGTGCATGCCTTCCTGCAAGCCTTGGTGCCTGCCTGCCAGCCTTCCTGCCAGCCTTGGCGCCTGCCTCCCTGCCAGCCTTACTGCAAGCCTTGGTGCCAGCCTTCCTGCCAGCCTTGGTGCCTGCCTGCCAGCCTGCTTGCCAGCCTGCCTGCCAGCCTTGGTGCCAGCCTGCCTGCCAGCCTTACTGCCAGCCTTGGTGCCTGCCTCCTTGCTAGCCTTCCTGCCAGCCTTGGTTCCTGCCAGCCTCCCTGCCAGCCAGCAACCCCACAACCATGGGGAAGAACAGAAAGCCTCAGCCATCTGCTGCCAACCCTTACAAGAGGGACAGGGCTACCATCCCGCCCCTTGGCCCTCACTCTGGATCTGCTGGGGCTTCTGCAGCACGGGCTCACTCTTCTGGGGCTGGGGCTTCTGCTGCTTCTGCTTCTGGAGGAGCTGATGATGCGGGGGATCAGACAAGCACTCCAGCACCAGCCACCTCCACAGCACCTGGACCCTTCACCCCTGAGACTGAGTGACCAAGAGGAGTGCCAGAGACTCATTTTTGTTTTTTACAGCTTGTTCTTCATAAAGTCTATTTTTGATTCACACACTTGCTTCATTTCTTTTTTTTAATAAAGTCTTGGTGGAAACTTTTAGAAATGGTTTAAGCCTTTGCATGCTTGTGGGATGGGTTAAGATAGCAGTGAGATGGGTTAAGATAGCAGTGGGATGGGCAGGGATACCTTTGGAATGGGTAATAGCTGTGGGATAGATAAACCTCAAGTGCAAGCATAGTGGGACTGTATGGTCCACCCTCCCAGGTGTCACACCTACGGCCCTTTATTATCAATATCAATGTAATCAATCATCCACACATGTCAACATAAACACAACTCTTTATTAAACGCCCTGTTCATTGTAGGCCAACCAAACACACATGGCCCTGTCTCATTCATGTGATGAGACAGGCTGAAGGAAGCATCCATTAAGCATCTACCATCCTGTCTTGCCACTCCACTGCTCCAGCTGGGGAATTGCACCAGTGTCTCAGGAGGTTGCGCTGCTTCTTCCCTTCACGTGAGGCTCTGTTGGGGCCTTGCACATTCTCAGTGTCTATCAGGTTTTGCCCTTGCCTCCATTCCCCAGGCTCCATGTCCCCATTGCCTTGTTGGAGGTCCACGAGCCCTGTTCTGCAAGACTGGGTAGCGGCTGCGCATGAGATTGTGCAGGATGCAGCAAGCTTCCACGATCCTCCTCACGGTCTCTGGGCGATGCTGCATGGTGGTGAGAAGTACCTGGAACCTGTTGGCCAGGATGCAAAAGGCATTCTCCACCACCCGCCTTGCCCTGGACAGCCTGTAGTTGCAGATCCTCTCTTCACGGGTGAGGCACTTGGAGGTGTAGGGCTTCATGAGGTAGGTTGTTAGGGAGAAGGCGTCATCCCCCACGATAAAGTAGGGCACATCTTGCTTGTCGTTGGGCAGGGGGTTTGGATCTGGGAAGCCCATGATGAGGTTGCTTTCCAGCCCCTCCTTGAGGTGACTGGCGTTGTATACCTGGGCATCTGAAGATGAGCCGTTGCCTGAAGCATGGATGTACATAAACTTGAAGTCAGCATCGACCATGGCAAAGAGGATGATGCTGAAGAAGCCCTTGTAGTTGTGATAAGAAGACCCAGAGTTGGCTGGAGCTTTTCAGGCCATGTGCTTGCCATCAATGGCTCCAGTGGTGTGTGGGAAGTTCCATCTCTGATCCCACTGCTCTGCAACTTTCTTCCATCCTTCTTCTGTGGAGGGGCACTGGAGGAGCTCCTCCATGTATTCTTCGATGATGGCCTGCACCACTTCTCTGACCACAATGCTGATGTTGTTGTGTGGCACCCTCCAGCCGTACTGCATGCTCCTGTAGGTGGTCCCTGAGGCCAGGTGGCACAGAGTGAGTGCCATCTTGAGCCCACATTCCAGGCTGGGCCAGAAATTGGTGTTTGCCTTGGTCAATCTGGGTGTCAGCCATTGCACAACTTCGTCAAACATGGCTGGAGGCATCCTCATGAAGTTCTGGAATGCCCGAGTGTCTTCGTTCCTGAGCTCCACCATCAGCTTGTTGTACAGTCCGTACTCTGCTCTTCTGGTGAACCATCTTCGTACCCAGACGCTTCTTGGCCACCTCTTTTTCTTCCCGTAGTAGAGTTCACAGAGCCTGTAGATGGCTTTGCACTGTTGCAGAAGGATGATGGTTGCCAAAAGGACTTCGTTACGATCCACGGTGGACATGACTGGATGCTATGGAAGAGGAAGAGTCAGATGAAGGCTGCAGAGGTCTGCACCGCAGGGCTGCTATTCTGAAAGTGAGATCCAGATAAGTTGCTCCCCCTTTTTATAGGCAGTATAGGTTTTCCCCTATGTGTCCCTTTGCATCCTCTAGGCATCCCCTAGACATCCTTAATATCTGAGATAGGTCCCCTCTGCGAACATTTTTTCCATTTTAAATGCTTTGTTTCCATGCTGCATCCTCTAGGCATCAGTTCTGCATCCTTTCTGCGTCCGTTCTGCTTCCTCCCTGCGTCCGAGCAGATGTGAGTTGCGCGGATGTGCAGCGGATGCCTAGCGGATATAGCGGATGCATAACGGATGCATAACGGATGCATAACGGATGCCTTGCGGATGCCTAGTGGATGCAGAACGGACGAATTGGATACATTTTCCGCTCAAAAGTTTTGAACAACTCAAAACTTTCTGAGCAGATGAAACGTCCATAGACGGATGGTGGACAGATGGAGAGGAAGCAAAACGGATGCAGTGAGTACAGAACGGATACATCGCGTTAACCAACAGATGGCAAGCTTTTTTGTCCATTTTACATCCTCTTTGCATCCGTTGGTGCAGTGTGACAGGGGCTTAAAGAGATGTGTAAAAATTAAAAAATTAAAAACTTTTTGGAAGAAAAAAGAATATGATGTCATTTTAGCTACTACCAGAAGACAATTGTTCAGTCAGGTTCACCCTGAATATTCCTGAAAACTGCTTAAATCTTTTTAAAGACAACTTTTTCTGAGGTACAATGTCAAAGACCTCTATTCCTTTAGGAAGGCTCAAATGAGGAGATGCTTCTTTCTGTAAAAATAAAATCCAGACACAGGAAAACAAAAATTACAATTTTAAAAGCACAACTACAATGACGTGGGATAATACCCGAAGGAAGCTAGCTTCCTAATAAATAAAAGCCATCTATTTACTCAGAGCCAAGCTGCATTAAAAGCCTCCAATACAGGAACACAATGTTGCCAGCCAGTCAACACAAAAAAAGCCACAAAACAGACAAAGGATCTTAGAAACACAAATAAAGTAGAACACAGGAAACTCCAAGACCAATAAACACAGACCAAGACTCCCAACAAATCAGGATGAAGAAAAAAACATTCTGGCACAGCAGAAGGCTTGCCCCAAATTTAAAACAGAAATGGCTGTGAAAGTCTGACTCACAGACGAACAC
>BLBF01000037.1:236810-254366 GCA_015471245.1 Laticauda colubrina
GTTTAGGTTTTCTTTTCCATGGGGCCAAATCACAAATGTGTCATCGATGTATCTTTGCCATAGTTTGGGTTTGTGGGTGGCATTAGCCAGGGCTCTGGATTCGAATTCTTACATGAACAGGTTTGCAATGACGGGTGACAGTGGTGATCCCATAGGGATATATATATATATAAGGCTTTCGCGGGGACTTACATGTGTGCTGTTTAGCTTCCTTCGGGTATTATCCCACATCATTGTAGTTCTGTTAAAGTTGTAGCAACGTTTCAGCAGAATCTCATCTGCCATCCTCAGGCTTCTGTATAGAGTTAGTTCCTGTGTGTGTGTGTGCAAAAGACCACTCATGTATCATCACAAAATCTCCAGAACCATAAAGCCTACAAATTTGAAATTTGGCACATATGTTCCTCTTGGCTCCTAGGTCCTCACTAAGAAAGGATTTTTTGAAATGACCATCAGAGCATTAGTAGTTTGTATATTATTAACACACTCTGATGCTAAAGTGTTCTCGTCTCCCTTCCCACCTGAAAAGAAATCTCTTCCAAATACAAAACACAAGCAAAGAGAGGAGTTTCAGTTTCAGTTTTCATTTCACAGCACCAAGCAGCTTGAGTACAGAACAGTTAACCTAAGCCATGCCCTGGCTCCTTGCTGTCTCCTTCTTGCTCACACAGCAAATACTGTTTCAGTTTCCAAACAGTCCTTAATTCTCTCACACACAGGAGTCTGGCCAGATGAATACGGATGGATGCTGGTTGGCAAAGGTCAAATATTTCCTCATTTTCCTCCCCCAAAATTAAGCCCGACCACATAATTTCATCGCAAAGCATGGGTATCAAGCAAGTATCATAGAAGTTAACTATATTTGGTATGGGAACATATGTCCTTGTTTCACTTTTTTCCTTGTTTTTCATATCTCATAAATTCTATTGGAAGTACAGTTCTTAGAGTAGCTTCCTTTTAATCATAAAATCCCTCAAAAAGGCAGGTGTTCTGAAACATTCATTTATCTTAAATTAATATGCTCCATGTTCTGATAAGATATATAGAGTTAAAGGCATTGCTGTAGTTAATTAAGAAAAAGTAAATCTTCTGTTCTCTTGCTAGTGCCATTATCCATCCTCAGTAAGCAGTGTAATTTTATATCCTTCACTCTTTATAAAACCTTCATTTATTTTTTCCCCTATTTTATGAGTCTAATCTTTTGAATAAAATCTGAAGGAATTGTGTGCTTGTATGAAGAAGTCGTGTTTTGATGTGGAAACTTATGCATTCCCTTTCTTTGATATAGCTATACAAAGATTGATTCCTAAAAACACAATCAATTTATCAGTTCCTAAAACCATAGCTATATTCCATATTTGTTGCTACATTACTGTTAGCACTCCTTTTAAGCAACTCTCCAGCTGATTTTGTACCTAATAGTTAGTCTACCTCCCAACAAATTTCCAATAAAGTCATTCTGTACATAGTCTATTTCTGCATACATTGGAACCTCCGGTCACGACCCTAATCCACTCCGTACCTTTGGTCGCAACCGAATTTGGTCATGACTGGAAGCAAGACTGACTGCACATGTACTTACAAGTCTGTGCATGTGTGGAAGGAGAAATTGGGTCAGGAGGGGAAATCAGCATAGCTGTGCTTAATCACCACCTGAGTATTTGTTCGTGACTAGATGCAAACATTTTTCAAAATTTTTGGTTGTCACCCGATTTGGTCGTGATCAGAAGTGTTTGTGACCCTAGGTTCCACTGTATATCATTTTGTCATACTATGTTTCCATTTGCAAAGTATTGTCTTACTGTATCCAGTGATCTGTTTCTATGAGGTCTCTTCCATGATTGCTCTTCCCTGCATATTTTTAGTTTAACTATACAAATCTTTGATTTCTGTAAACATGTTATCTATCAACTATCTGTCCACTACATCTATGTCTGTATTATTTATTGCCTTTTTTCACCTCCTTGACTCAGGTATTTTTTTTTTCTTATCCTTTCTTATTTGACATAGGCATTGTGCATTCAGTTTTCATTCATTCTTCTCATTGCCTGAATCTTTCATCTTCTGTGTTTCTCTGGCTATCATGACAGCTTATTCTAAAAGCTACTTGGAATTTTGTCTTTTTGAAGTGTTATTGATTTCAAATTTGTTGATTTTGTAATTTGTTGAACTGCCTATTTTCTGTAACTCTTAAATGTAATCCAAATATTTGTCACCAATAATTCATGATATATATATTTATAGGCAATATAGGTTTTCCACTAGGTGTCCTTTTGCATCCTCTAGGCATCCTCTAGACATCCTTAATGTCCGAGATAGGTCCCCTCTGCGAATGTTTTTTCCATTTTAAATGCTTTCTTTGCAAGCTGCATGTGCTTTTATCCTTTCTCCTTCTGTGCTACGAACGCTGCGCATTCGTTCCGCATCCATTTCGCTTCCTCCCTGTGTCCGTTTTCCGCTGGAGCGGATTTGAGTTGCACGGATGTGCAGCGGATGCCTAGCGGATATAGCAGACGCATAATGGATGATGACGGATGTAGAACGGATGTTCCCCGTATGCGTTGCGGATGCAGAACGGACGCGTTGGATACATTTTCCGCTCAAAAAGTTTTGAGCAGCTCAAAATTTTTTGAGTGGATGGAACCTCAGTCGACGGATGCTGGACGGATAGAGAGGATGAAAAATGGAGGCAGTGAGTACAGAACGGATGAATCGCGTTAACCAATGGATGGCAAGTGTTTCTCTCCATTTTACATCCTCTTTCCATCCGTTGGTGCAGTGTGGCATGGGCTTTAAGTAGGTGAATTTCCAGCTTGATATTCATGATGCTTATCTAGACAGTCAGCATTTACTTTGAACTCTCAAAAGAGCATTAAGGAAGGAATACTAATATCAGTTTCTCACCTCCTTTCTTTTTCTTTTTCTTGTTGTCTCAAATCTTCTGAAATTCATATTTCTGTACCCTTTCTTTCTGAAGCAGAATTTTTTTGGGGGAAATCTGATCTCACCTTAACTGTTTTCTTGGGATGAGATTATTATGCTTCATAGGCTAAATTATTTTGGTAGTGTATGGTTATGATTATTCCCTATATTTGATTGTTTTATCTAAGAGGTCTAACCATCACTCTAGTCTTTTCTGTGGCGGGATAAGGTCTCTGTAATAATCTCAGTTGGCTTCCATAGAATTCTATCCCTGGACTACTCCTCTTTTTAAAATGTTACTTTTTCAATCTTCTCCTTCATTAAAGGCATGTGCCCCAAACAAGCTTAGTAACATACTGTACATTTACTTTACTTGTAGGTTTAGACTGGAAAATAATAACAATGTGCAAACAAACTTAATTTGCTTGAAATATTATCCTAATTTGGGTAATTTCCCTGTGCAGTGTTAAAACTCAGTTGAATTTTAGCAGGTAATATTCCACTTGTGATTTGATACTTATTGATTTATCTGTTTGTTCCAGCACTTTCTGTTCTTACACATTATGATTATACCTTACCTGAGATCTGTTGGGGTTTTTCTTTTTAAATTTCCTCTTGTAAACCTGGATAAGGTAATATAATTTTAATTTGGTCTTCTTTCGTTTGGTAAGTAGATGTATTTAAATATTATTGTGTAATTGCTTTTATAATGTGGCTTATGAAAAATGTCATCCTGTTTCTTTATTTGGATGAAATCTGCAGAAAAAAATACATATGAGCAAATACATACCAGTCATTTATAGTGGACTATAATATGATGAATTATAATGACTATAAAGTTTAATATAGAAATATTGACAATAATGTCAATAAGCCATAATGTCCAGTCTTCTTTCAGCATAGCATCTCCAGTTGTGGTTGTGAATGCTCTACCTGAGAGTTTACAAAAATGTCTAATTGTGTAAACTAGTGCTAAATACGATATTTCTGCTCCAAATTCTCTCCCAGATGTAATCATTCTTCTCCATCTGATGTCAGTTCCCTTGCTATCTACCATTCTCTGGACTACATTTATATATAAGCAGTAAAGATATGTGTTCAGAAGGATCTTGTTCTTCATAGAAATCTAGAGTATTCTAGCTTGTTTAATGTTTTCCTGTCTATACACCACCTTCTTGGTGATAAAATGTTTGCAAGTCTCCTGTCTCCTGGATATTTTGCTCTCCCTACTTACCCCTCCAAATATCTGTCCATCCATCCATCTATCCATCCATTCATCCACCCACCCATCCACCCATGCATTCTGTTTGGGAATTCAGTCAAGGCGTGGAGAAATGGCTTGAACCTAGGCATAACCACAAAGGAATCTATATTACTATTGGGGAAAAAATCATGTGAAGAATGTATCTTATCTCTGAGAATAACACCTTTTAAAGGGTTTAGACTGTTTAAAATACCTGTATATACAAAACAGTACACTGAGTGGCTCTGAGTCTTTGATTCTGGGGAAATATCATTTTTGGCAATTCATGGAGTGGCTCTATTTAAGACAGATCCAAATAATTTGGGATCTTTCTGCACTCATGACTCTTTTTGCACAGCTTTGTATTATATACCAACTGAATGAAGTCTTTCCTGGATCATGAGGGTAATCTACTCATGGTCACTTCATGGTGAGATAGGCAGCAAACAAATGTGATAGATAGATAGATAGATAGATAGATAGATAGATAGATAGATAGATAATGTCAGCTCCAGAATTAATTACTGTAATGTGGTGAGGCTACCCTTGAAGAACAGAGACTGCAGCTACAGGTACACATTAAACCCCTATTCTGTGAGTTGCAATTCAGGGATGACCATGGCAGATATGAAGGAGGCATTGTGAGAGACATGAAATCCATTAAAGTAACTGAGGGTTGGACATGACTGAATTGTTGATGATGACAATGATGCAATTCAGGGTTCTATTTTTTTTTTTAAGTCCTAGATGACATGAAATCAGCTTATTTGAAGGACCACGTCTTCCTGATTACATCTACCTGCCCCTCCAAATCCAGCAGAAGGGATATGCTGTGGGTCCCATCGAATCGGTTCCATCTGAAAGGACTCAGACAGAATTCTTCATTGTGGCCCCTGCCCTCTGGAACATTATTCCCATTAAGGTGAGATTAGCCCATATTTATAAGCCTTCTGGAAGGCTCTTAAAAATGCTTTTTTCATGAACTTTGAGGAACTCATGGGGAACCTGCAAAATGGCTTGTAGTAAGAAAGTTATTATTGTTATTCTGCAATCTTGGACTGTTGTTTTTAATTTATATTTTGGATTATTATGTAGTTTTATTTGCTGTTACATTTATATGTCACCCAGAGTCACATTTTCATGAAATGGGCAGTTATATAAATATAATAATTAATTAAACATACTGTGTTCCATTTTCTTGTTACTTTCTGTTTCTGGGACATGTTTTATATCTTGTGCAAATGATTCACATTTTTTATTATTCTCTGAAGAGAAAGTGGTTCTTATTTCTTCTTTCATTAAAGGTGAAAGTGTTCATCTTTAGCTCAGCAACATTTTCTTTTAACACATTATTATTATTATTTCCTTCTGGGGCTCATCAAATCAATCAACTTTGCTTTCTTGTTGTTGATATGTTGGCTGCCTCCAAATTTTAGAACTCACTGCCCACAATATACTGTGGCAGAACATTTGGATAAACAGGTGCCTAGCTTTCATTCATGAAATCATATTTCATAACAAAGCTGTAACTCTTTACCATATCAGTCCAATATCCTGTTTACCTTGGAATTGCAGATAAGGATGGGAGAAGAAAACAGAATACCTGTTAAAGGAATGTGCATCAGAAAGGTCTGAGGATATAAAATTGAATGCAGGAGCACTAATATGTCAATTCTATTTCTGTTTATTTATTTTGTACCCCACTTTTTACTTCAGGAAGTATGAGCAAGATAGTTAACCAAAAAAAAAAACAAACCCACATTTTGAAACAAAGGTCTAGAAACCTGGAAGTGCAGGGGATCTTAACTGCCATCTCTTCATTTTCCCAAACAGTGAGATACTCAACTGAGCATGTGTTTCAGATGACCATCCAGCATTTGTTTTAAGATCTCTAGTGAAGTGACCCAACATTTCAGGTGGTTCCATTAGCTGGTAGGTTGCAGTTAGGAAGCTCTTTCTCATATCTACATTGAAATTATTTCCTTGTTTTTGAGAAAACGGGTTTGAATCCCGATCTCCAGCCAAATAGAAAATTAAGATCATTCATTTCTCTGTGTAATTATCATCAGCTGTGGAAGAAGATGACCATATCTTCTCCATTCTTTAGAATAAACTGCAATCTCTTCTGGTTAAACATAACCAGATTGCAATTTAAAAATAAAAATAAAATAAATAATTAAAAACTGGGGGAAAAGATAAATCTTCACATAGTTTCTAAATGGTAAGACAATGTGAGTGAAATGCAGTTTTTGAGAGACTGCATAATTTAGCATCCAGAAAAATAAATATCTCTCATCTATTTGATTATTGGCAACAGTTATAAGAAGTGATTATTCCAACAATGTGCTTCCTATTGCTCAATTATTTTTGCTAATTCCATAGTAGAAGACTGAGTGCAATACTGAAGGGAAAAGATTAGGAATAGTTTACCTAATTCAATCCTTAGATTGCCTTTTGAGTTTTATATTCACATTCATGCAAATAAGGTGTTAGATACCAGTATTCAGTTCTGAAAGCTGAATAATTATTTAACAAAAGGTCAATTGAGAATGTTATGATGCAGATATATGAGCAGTCTCTCAACACAGAGCTGTCAAACTCCTGGCCCACAAGCTGGATGCGTCTTGTGCTGGCCATACCCACATCTGGTTTAGAAAAGGGAAAGAAATCCTGATATGTCATGTGACGACGGTGTGACAACTTGAGTTTGACATCCCTGTAGACTCAACATATAGTTGTTCTTTTTAAAGAATAATGACACAACCATGACAGAGTACAAGTAAGATGAGGTTTAACCCAATGGTGGGATTCTACCAGTTTACCTACCAGTTTGGTGATCACACACTTTGCATGCATGCACACGTGAGCATTTAGCGCAATGGTGGGATGCTACCGGTTCTGCCCAGTTCTAAAGAACCAGTAGCTCTGAAGAGCAGCAGAAACCGAACTAGTTCTGTGTTTGCTGCTGTTTGGCCCACTCACCCACCTGGGCTTTTACCTGTCCTTTATTTCCTGCTTTTTTAACTTCAACTGCTTTGCATGGCACAGCTGATGTTGAAAAAGCAGGAAAAAAGAGGCTTTTCAAATGCTGAGCACCTGTGCAGCGCTTTTCAGCTGTTTGGGCAGCACAGCTGATGTTTTTTTTTTACATGCGCATGCAGCAGCTGAGTTCTGCCATGCCAATCAGCTGTGAAGATAAAGAACAGAAAAGCTCAGGGGTTGGTGGCAGGTCCGCTCCTGCAATTTTTCTTCTTTCTCCTCTCAGCTGATCGTGGAAGCTTTTTTTTTTACTACTGATTTGGATGAACTGGTAGCAATTTTAGTTACCAGTTTAGGTGAAATGGGCTAAACCAGTAGCACTTCACCACTGGTTTAACCCTTTTTGCTCTGAAAAGTGCTTCCAATCAAAATATCCCTACTGGGCTAGAAATGGACTCCTTTGAAAAATGAAAGGATAGGAATTCATGCTTGTGTAGGTAAACTAGCTTACAAAAGACTGGATTGAGCTTATTTGTGCTTCAGAAATGTAAGCCTTTTCATGTGTGTTTGGTATCTCCATTTTGAACTATGTGATTCCACAGAGAAAATCTCTATTTGGTTCCCTGAAATCTTATCCATATTAAATGACTCAGAACAGAAAATGTCAAATCCACAATGCAGCTGGTGCCAAAAAAGAACCTGAAAAGCTGCAATATTGTCACCAACAATAGAGTATCAATGCTTCCAACCTATTATACAAAATGTTGGCTGCCTCTTCTCAGAAGATTAAAAAAATTTCAGCAGTAATCCAGGTCTAGTCTGACATGACATTTTGGAAGCAAAAGCTCAGAAATTTTTGTACTTAGCCATAATAGGATAACACGTAGTATAGTAGTTACAGTAATTGCCTATCTCTCTCTATTGCTTGGTCCTTTGTTTCTCCTTCCCCCAGTCCCATTTCCAAATAAAACATGGTAGCTGGAGTGCTGTTATTTTCACAGATATTAATGAATGCATGTTCAGAAAGCAGAGAAATCCAAACTGAATTGCTGCCCACACCAATGAGGTACTTAAAATTATACATTGCTTTACTGATGATGAGGGCATATATAGCCTTGTTTGACTGATCAGATTCTTCCAGGCTGTTACTTTAATGGCTCTGCTATGCAGTGAGAACTGCTAGAAATGTGATTCCTTGGGACTCTCTCTCCTTGGAGACATTTACAGCTTTTTCACAGAAAAGCTGCTAAAATTAGTCCATTCTTTTCCTTTTCTTTTCTTTCTTTTTTCTCACTTTACTCCTGCAATTCCTAGATGGTTGGTTGGGGAAAAAAACATTTCTTAGTTTAATTTGGAATCATTAACTGGGTGCACTTTGTCCAAAGTGGCAGTATTGTCTCATAGTTTTGCAACCCATTTGTAATAAATTTATGAATTAGAGAGACTCTTATGACTGGAGGCTACTCGGAGACTAGTAAGTCATGGGTTTCTTATCTTTGGGCTGCAAATACTAGCATAGAGTTTAAGAGAAGGAAGCTTACAGCAGAGTTTCTGTAGCTTTCAGATTGCTTTTCATTATCTTTTAATCTCTACAGTACGGACTAGGCTTCTGTGATGCTGATGCTTGTTGTTGGCAGCATAATTTGTTAGTGTGGCACTTTTGTTATATACAATTTTGGATAGATTGCAAAAAATGCTGTGCCTAGTAAGGGGCATCTTGATCAATACTTTTGTAACCAGTAAACTCATGTCATTGATATTCTTTTCCTTGATCTCTTCCAACTCTTTGTGAATTGATAGATAGCTTTTTGCAAATACTATCTGAATGATCAATGATTTCATCTAATCAACTTAACTTCTAGGAACATGATCTAAGATCGCACAACTATGAATAGTACTTGCCAGAAAGAAGGGGTCTCAGTAGCTTTTGTTCTTGCATCTTTTCTTAATTAGGTCCACAGGGATTACCACATTCCTTTTCATCTCTCTACAGTTCTACTATTTAGTAGAACAGTCACTTTCTGTTTCTAAGTTTCTACATTGGTTTTTAAGACTAAAAAGCAAATTATGCTTGCAGCAGTAATTCTGTCAGATATTTTATTCCTAACTGCATATGAATGGACAAGGCTCTTGGTAACCTGTTACATTAATACATGCCCAGAACTTTGCAGTAAAGTGCACATTATGTTTCGCAAAATGTGAGATGAAGCAAAATTAAAGATTTAAGGAACCAGCTGTATTTCAAAGCTCTATCCGAACAGATTGCATGGGTAATGGGACATCAGCCATTTATCCAAATGGTCTATGGTCTATTATTGAAATGCTAACTTATGCCCAACAAATCAACAAAAGTTATACATCCATTGAAATAATTTCAACAGATTTCAAAGTAGTTTTATGTCTTCAAGGTAATTTTATTTCCATATTAATTTAGCATTCCTTAGAAATACTTACCAGCTCTAAGCATATATAAAATCTCTTTGTGTATCACAATGTTCCTTAGGCATGGGAATTGCCTAAATAGTGAAATACAGCACTGATTATATATTATGATTTTCCAAATCCTGATCCACTGCCAGAAGAGCAGTAAATCACTTGATAATTGAACGAGAAAATGAGTCATAGGTTGGCTTTCATCTGTATCTGCGTATACTTTCCTATTTGAATTGGAAGCCAATCTTAATCTTATTGGTCCAGTGAAATTTTGTATGATATTAAACTAATCAACGATATGATTATGGTTGATTGCACAGTCAACCAGATGTTTAGATTGGATTTGGTGTTTTATCCCCCCAATGAATCCTTCCCAAGGTCCTGGGATAGGTAGATATTGATAGTGCTCAAGGTATTGCCATATGATCTAAGCTTTTCTGACTAAAATTGTCTTACCAAATGACTGATGGTGATTTTGTCACTGTCAAAGGTGTCCTAGTGGTACTTCAGATATTTTGAGATTATATCCAAGGCTCTTATTACTATTGGTACTATCTTGCTTTCATTTGACACAGTTGTTCAACTTCTATTTGCAGGTTTTTATATTTTGTGATTTTTCTCCAGTTCTTTCTGGAGACTTCTTTGTTTTAATTATCAATAATTGTTAAGTCTGGGATGTTGTATGGCAGATGCTTGTTTGTTTGAATTATGAAAGTCCTGGAATACTTGGCTTGTTCATTTTCTATTGCTTTCTTTATTTAATCAATTCACGTTTGAAGGCAAGTGGTATTTTTTGAAGATATTCCAATGTACCTCTTGACGAATGTATCTTTTCTTTTATGTACACTGAGAGCACATGCACCGTGACAAATTCCTTGTGTGTCCAATCTCATTTGGCCAATAAAGAATTCTATTCTATTCTATTCCATTTCTATTTTGCCATGCAGTTGTTCATATAATAGATATGTACAATCTTCTTGCAGCAGTTAACTGTTTCTTCAGCTTCTTTGGAATACTGTTTGCTGTCTTCTCAATTCTGATTTTATATGGTTTGTTCATAAGGCTTGGTCTTGTGCAGCCAGAATTAGCCAATCTGTCTCTTTCTTCAAGTATCCTGCTTTTTGACATTGCCAGATCATGCTGTTTGCTTTGCCTGTTAGTTTTATTTTAATGTATGGTCTATGTAATACTTTGCCTTTTAAACACCTCTTTTTTATTCTTTATTTGGTCTTGATTATAAGTCAGTTTAGTCTCTTTGGTATTCAATATGTTTCCAAGTTGTACTAGTTTCTTTAGTGCATCTTCTTCACTGTCCTTCAAATATTCTTCCGATGCTCCTTTTTTTAAATTCAGCTGTTGGGTAGATGGGTGGGTGGGTGCGGAATTGCAAAATTTCACACCCACCTATGCTCTTTGGTAAATAGACCCTGTCAATATTGCTGCATGGATGAAGAGCATGATTTATTGTCATTATTTATTGTCAGGCCTTCCTGTCTGAGGCATCCATTTCATCTTGACTCCAATTCACTATTCAACCTATATATCTAATGACTGGAACTGCCCAGGTATTAATTGCTTTGTTTGTAATTCCACCACTGAGTGTGGACCTTAAGATCTTCTTTACTCTTCTGATGTATTCAGTACTAACCTTGTCTTCAGTATGGTTTTTATCATCAGCTTGATGAATGCCAGTTATTTGTAATGTTAATCTTCATCCAGACTCTTGATGTTATTTTCTTAGGACACCTTCAGTTTTCATTATTTTCCCCCTTTTGATAGTGGGTGTGACACTTTTGTCTAGTCCAAACTCATTGTAATAACTTGGCTGTATATTCTGATAGTGTTGAGCAGTAATTCCATTTCCAATGAGGTCTTTCCATACAATTTTAGATTATACATGTAAATAAAATGGAATAGATTGATATATATTTTGAAGTTGGATCGTCATGGCTTTACTTGTTCAGTCTTGCTGGCGGAGGAATCATGACAAACAGTAGTAGTGATAGTGAGTCTATTTGAAAGATTCCTCTCATTATGTTAATCTATCTATCACAGTTGACCAGCAACTATGCCTTTATTGTGCCACTGATTGTTGCACAAAGCTTCTGATGTTCCTACTTTGTTATTTCTAGGCATTTTATTATCCAGTCTTGTGGCAGGGCATCAAAGGCCTTCTTTCAATCCATCAATTTCAGTTACACATGGATAACCAAGCAGAGAGAACCTGGAAATGCCTTAGAAATCATGAGGTAAATCAGTACTTGAAGAAGTGGTGTTGATGTATTTTATACACCAGCCATCCCCAATCTTTCTAGCTCCATGCATCAGTGGTAGCAGTGTGGGGAGAGGGAGAGAGGATGGTATTGTGTGAGCATTTGCCACTTGCACAAATGGAGCCTTGTGCATTTATGTTCTCACTAACTGTGCGGTCTGGTTTCTAACAGGCCATGGACTGGTACTGGGCTGCAGACTGGGGGTTGGAGACGCCTGTTATACATCACACCTTGGGATGTTTTATGTTGTACTTACTGAACACATTTATGGAAATGACAAGTGAAGAAACATGCATTACAATGTTGTGATGCAAGTATAAAACTTGCATCAGATTTGATTGTTCGCCATCCAGAATTTGAAATAAGATGGGAGGCTAAAAAATGTTTTAAATAAATAAAATGAAACGAAAGAAATAATGAGATTGTATTTCCTCTTCATCATTTTGGTGTCATATGGTTAAGAACAGATACCAATCACCCACAGTGCAATATTTATTAAGTAGCCCTAATGCACATGTTCTGTGGCTGTAGAGATTCTCAGTCATTTGTTCCAAAGGTACTTTTTCAGGAGGCAACTGGACTTTCTGTTTTTTTTCTTTTGAATACATTTCACTTCTCTTCTAAGAAGCTTCTTTAGCTCTGACAGAATAGTGTGAAATGGAAGGATTTATATTCCTTGCAGACAGCTGGTAATTTACATCCTTTTAGAGGGTCATTGAAGCACTTGAAGGTTTCTCTGTGTTAAGCCTGGGTTCCCCAACCAGGGTTAGGTAGACAAGCTAAACAGAATGTGCAGCGTTAGTCAGATAGGCACACAGATAAATGAGTGAGCTAAGCTTGTATGTTTATTAACATACAGTAAAAATAATAGATACGCTTGTGCTATCAAGAATATAGTTTATTCCATTATAAGTTAATAGCATAGTCAAATAACAGTCCAATATTCATTTACCATGTAGTCAGTCCATTCAGGGGTATTCAGTTAGCAAAGTCCATGTAGTATATCCTATGTCAGTTCAATTATAAATTAGTCCTTTGTTGTCTCTCCCGTTCGAGCAATGCAGTCTTGATTCCAAGCAGTAATCAGGGATCATCAAAGCCAGAGAGAGTGAGAGCAAGCCGTAGTCTTGCTACTTTTATATTGTTTTCTTAACCACTCCTTTAATTGCTATTTCACAGTTAAAGCTGTATACACTCTAACATACACTAACTATGATTCATAGTTATTATTTCACCTAAACCAGTTAGGGTAAACAATGTTATCCCTAACAATCTGTGACCTCAGGGTCACCTGAGTAGTGCTCCTGGTTCCTGTAGCTTGCAATTCTTCCTCTGGAAATCCATTCCTACTCCCACACCATTCAAAGGTTGTTCATCCCAAATTATATAGCAAAAAGTCATGAAGGTCCTGGTTGTCCCAAAGGTGCTTTTTCAGGAGGCAACTGGACTTTCTTGTTTTTTTTTTTTCTTTTGAAGATGCTACACTGACAGGTAAGGAATATAAACCCTTCCATTCCCCGCTATCCTGTTCGAGTTGAAGAAGCTTCTTTGGATGAGAAGCAAAGCAACAAGAAAGTCCAGTTGCCTCCTAAAAAGCACCTTTGGG
Organism: Laticauda colubrina; assembly: GCA_015471245.1. Lineage (NCBI taxonomy): Eukaryota > Metazoa > Chordata > Lepidosauria > Squamata > Elapidae > Laticauda > Laticauda colubrina. Next base: position 250,267 of record BLBF01000037.1, read on the forward strand.
ACACAGATGCTCTGCATTAATTCTAGATAACTTCAGGGTACTGATAAAAGGGTCAGTGAAGATCCACTGTGAAATCTTGAAGAAAAGATGTGGGAAAAATCTAACCAAGAAACAAAACTAAGGGAACACAACACCAAACTACTGTAAATGGATCAGCTCTTTAACTCAGAATATCAGTAAGTAGCCCTGATCTTTCCCCTCTCCCCCAATTCACTTACCAGATAATCTATTCCTCATTTCCTCAGAGTTGTGAGAAAAGGCAAGGCAGCTACATGAAAAAGAGCTGTATGTGGGCAGAACTGGCAGCTGCAGTCCCCTTGCAAGTGAGATGAAACAAGGACTGGAAGGAAGCCTTATACTAAGTGAGATCAAGCAGTTTAAGAGCAAAGTAAAAGAGAGGAAATAACATTCTAAACAGTCTCAGAAGAATGTGAATGCTTAGAAAGTTATTCCTACTTCTAGCTTTTTCTTTAGCTGTGGGAAATGTGCCACTTGCAAAGTAGACATGAAAATCAATGATTATTTGTCTTCCAACTATAAAGTTACATGTTTTTATATTCCCCCCCCCCCAATTTTTAATTGGAAATTGGAAAATTCTGCATTACAGGGCGATGTTAATGATTTGTTTTCAGCATTATTCACCTGTTCAGAAGTTAAGTGAGATAATAAAATCATATAGAATCATTCACGACCCAAACATTTTAAAGAAAATTGTTCTTATAAGAACAATCATAGATTTATTCCTTTGTATATGTGTCTGACATTGATGAATTCTAAAAGGTCCAAGGTTTAATCTGCAGTGAGTGGACTGCCATCTTGCTTTTTTTTTTTTTAACTCCCTCTTCCCTGTACTTCCAAACCAATCTTAGTAGCTGCAGTCATGATTGCATTTGTAAAAAAAAAAAAATCCCCTGGGAAAAAATGAAAGGAAAATAAAAATGATAATAAGTTTGGTTTCTGGGAGAATTGCCAAAATGGTCAATCACAAAATAGCTATCTATGCTCTTTTGTCTGATAATATGTAAACTTTGATGAAGAACTATGGAGAAGATACAACTGAACTCATTGAATTCCTTATTTTTCTAATACATTTTTTTCAAAATGTCCAGGAATGTGTTAGATTATTTTCTCCTATTTTTAGGAGCAGAATAAATCAAACCTGCCACAAGTATTAATATTTTGCTATGCATAGTTATAAGCCACTGGATATGTTTTAGTTTATTTATTTATTTAGCATATGGCAAATACATGGACTTATAGTGGTTCAAATGTTAATGTCTAGTCCACCTAGCCATTCAAGGACAGGGTGGTCTATATTGAAAAAAATCAGACATTGGGCTGGTGTAAGCTCTTGATGGACATTCAAACACAATGTGATAGATATTTTGTCGAGAAGTATCATAGTCACACTGAAGGGTAGAGACAAGACCCCACTTCAACAATGAATCCTGGCAGGCACCATGTTGGGTATGGATCCTGTTCAGAGTTGACCAATGCTGGCGAGGAAGGTCAAAACCTGGCACCCTTTGTGTTGGGTCATCTTTGTAACTGCCTGTATCTGGGCGTTCAGCAGCCCATTTGACTTTCCACTGTGTGTTGATGTCAAAGTTGTTAGATAGCTGTTGAACGAGTGCCAGAGAGGATTTCCTGGATTTAAGCCTGCCAATTGATAGATGAGGAAGATATTTTGGTTAATGCTTTTAGACATGCTTATTTTAGTTAATGTTTATCCCTATGGGGTATCCTCTTGGTTTTATTTTTTAATACTATATTTATTTTTTGCTTTATCTTGATTCTTTTTTCATTTCCCTGCTATAAGGAAAGGTATTGTCTTGTCTTGAAACTGTATATCAGCTGATTCTAAAGAAACTAAGAAGGTTTAGATATAGCTTGCAGCTCATGAGGCAGCCAGAGTTATAAACTACATTTCCAATTTTTTTTAAAAAATTAAAAGTCAGTGGTAAATCACTTCTATATTATGTAGATAAATGATGTAGATTGCTACAACTTTAAAAGCACAACAATAATGACGTGGGAAAATACCCAAACAAAACTGAATACCAAACTATGTAGATGTGTCCATGAGGTCTTTCAAATATCTTTACATTCTACACATAACAAAATAAATAGGTTGAAAGTTAGGTTTGTATGTACATTGTTCTAATCAGTAATGATAGGCAAATAGGACTTATTTTTCCCAGCTGGCTTTGTTTGGGTATTTTCCCATGTCATTATAATTGTGCTTTTAAAGTTGTAGCAACGTTTCGGCAGAATCTCATCTGCCATCACCAGGCTTGTGTATTTTGTTCGTCTGTGAGTCAGGCTTTCATAGCCGTTTCTGTTTTAAATTTGGTGCTGGTCTATTGCTGTGTTAGAATGGTTTTTTTCTTCATCCTGATTGGTTGGGAGTTTTGGTCTGTGTTTATTGATCTTGGAGTTTGCTATGTTCTGCTTGATTGGTGTTTCTAATATCTTCTGCCTTCTTGTAGCATTTTTGATTGGCTGACAACATTGTGTTTCCTATGTTGGAGGCTTTTAGTGTAGCTTGGCTCTGGGTAAAAGGATGGCTATCATTTATTAGGAAGCTAGATTTCATCTGGGGGCCTCGTTGGGGTGTGTTTGAGCTGGAGGTATGGGGGGGGGTCTATTTGTGTCCAGGTGTTTGCTTGGCTTGTGGTGTGGATATTTTTTTGTTTGTGAGTGAAGACTTCCAGATACTTGACAGTCTGGTGGAGTCATGTCTTCATGTGTTGGACTAGTGAGGAAGTGTGTTCCAGCTTTTTTACTGCATTTTTGTGTTCATCTAGGCGGGTACTTATTCTTCTATTGGTCTGTCCAATGTACGAAACACATGAAAGCCACATGTCATAGCATCGACTTCAATGGCACCAAAACCCGAGCCACTATAGAAAACCCCAGCTACAGAAATATCAGAGAAGCCATAGAGATTGAAAAAAGACCTGAAAGCATGAATAGAAGAGATGACTCCACCAGACTGTCAATTCTTTGGAAGCCTGCACTCACAAACAAAAAAATCTCCACACCACAAGCCTGGGCACAAACAGATTCCCCCTGATACCTCCAGCTCAAACACACCCCAACCAGGCACCCAGATGAAACCGAGCTTCCTAATAAATGATAGCCATCTGTTTACTCGGAGCCAAGCCTCACTAAAAGCCTCCAATACAGGAAACACAATGTTGCCAGCCAATCAAGACAAAAAAAAAAGCTACAAAACAGACAGAAGATATCTGCTCAAGCAAGATACCATTGCTCAAGCAAGATACCATTCCGAACAAGTGGCTGTCCCGGTTCTTCTTAAAAGCCTCCAGTGATGGAGAACCCATAACTTATGCAAGCAAACCATTCCACTGGTTAATTGTTCTCATGGTAAGGAGGTGGAGGAAAAGAGAATAAGAGGTCAACTAGAAAGATAGTGGATTATAGTAATGATGGGTACACTATTGGAAGACTTGATTGAACAGCTTAGGGAAAGATCATGCTGGAGAATGTTTATCTCAGTAGTCAATTTGAATTGACATTGACTTGATGGCACTTTAAAAAAATCCTAACATAAGAGAAATGTGTTAAAAAAACTAGTCTTTCCTTAGAGTAGCCAATAATTTATTTCAGCAACAAGGTCTGCCCCTCGCCATAAAATAAAATGCTGGCAAATAGAAAGAAAAGAAATGAACAAGCGAATAAATAGCTCAAGTTAGGCACTTGTGCAGTGGTCTCATCTTTTAAACAAATAGCCTGGTTCTAGTAAATCATAAATATCGACATTGCAATAGGAAAATAAATTGTGGTAGGAAAAGCTTAATAATTATGATCGGATAGGTCCTACTGAGGAATGCTGTTTTACAGTGTTGACAGTTGTTTTTTTGGGAAACTGGTTTTTCTTGTTTCTCTTATGTTTTCATTAATGATAGTGTGAACTGCTCAAATTATGGCACACAGGATGAGTGGTGAAGGAAAGAAGGAAGGAATGAAGGGAGGGAGGGAGGGAGGAAGGGAAGAAGGAAGGAAGGAAGGAAGGAAGGAAGGAAGGAAGGAAGGAAGGAAGGAAGGAAGGAAGGAAGGAAGGAAGGAAGGAAGGA
>BLBF01000037.1:254376-270062 GCA_015471245.1 Laticauda colubrina
GGAAGGAAGGAAGGAAGGAAGGAAGGAAGGAAGGAAGGAAGGAAGGAGGAAGCTTCATCACTGGAAGCTTTCAAGAAGAGACTGGACTGCCATCTGTCAGAAATAGGGACTCCTGCTTAGGAGTAGTTGGACTAGGTGACCTACAAAGTCCCTTCCAACTCAATCTGTTAAAGACTAAGAAGTGGCTTGAAGGAAGAATAATACCCAATTATTTTTATGTCACAACATAAACTGTTCAGAAAATTCTTTGGGATAAAACATTTTGGAACAGAGGGCAAATAAACACATTGTAGCTAAAATTCAGTGCAATTTTTGATTAGATGGATTTTTTTGCAGAAATATTTTTTTTAAAAAAGAACAACCTTGTAACTATTTTATCTCTATTATACCATACAGCATATACTGATCTTAGATTTATAAATGTTCTTATGAACAGGTCATGGAACATTAATGTCTTTGTGATTATTGCTAATTGTTAATGGCAAATATATTAAATCTGTGCTCTGTGAGTCAAGAGAGCATGAAAACAGAAGGATAATCTGAAATCTATAAATTGGAATATAAATGGTATGAGTTTTCTTTTCCTATAAGAACACCAGCTTTTCCTGGAAATTTACTGGATCAGTATTTTCATAGGTGAGGAAATCTGCGCTAAAATGATATTTAACTGTTAAATCAATGGTACCTGCTGTTTTAATCTTGGAATCAGGTACTATAGAAAAAGGCTAATGTTATCTGTGCACTGAACTTGGTCTTTAAACAATTTGTCAATATAAAGAAGAAATTCCACCAGGGTCTATGCCTTTAAGCAGACCTGAAATCTAATAAAAGTCTCCAGTGCTCAGGGTACTATTTGACTGTGTACTATACTGAATCAAGCTTCTTAACCTTGCTATCAAATTAAGTATCTTGTAACACCCAAAGTCTCTCTGGTTCCTTAGTTACTCCCAACTGGCTTTTTATCACTGTGAAAGTTCATGTTATATGGTGAGCCATAAAGCTAATATCACAGCAGCTAGATAATTGCACACTCATTCCCCCCACGGAATGTCCAATTGGCTTCCACCACTGTGTTTAAACCAAGGTGAATATACATACATACTCCGAAGTACAACTTTACAAAGTGGGAAAATTGGCAATGGTGTAAAAGGTCAAGATAAAAATGTAACTTTCCTTATATATCTTTTTCTGACCTGTTTAGCAAGCCTCTTTTTCATGAGGATTCTACTGAGCAGCATTAAAAAGAATAAAGAAAGAAAATAAAAAAATGAAAAGCTGCACTGGAAGCAATTGAGAATGGGCATTGTTTTCATATGTAAGTTAGGCCTCTGCTTGTTGTTGTTGTTTTCCTGGCTTCCAAAGGCTACCAGGAGTAGAATAGCAATGTTTGTATCTTGAATCAATAGAAAAAGATTAATGGACTATATATGGCCTTTGAATTATCAAGGCCCTGATTAAAAATCATTTGGGAAGGCAGGCTGATGCCATATCATCTGTCAGAATGGCCTGTTGTCATTTAGCAATGAAAGTTAAAAGGTTCTTGACCTTTGCAAGTTAAAGAATGAATTGGACAATCATTTGATCAGCTAACATGGATGGGATCAGTTTTCCTCCCATCCCCCATTACTTCTCACTTCGTCTTTTTGTACAATTTCTCATGTGTTGTTTTTCTCTAGTGCTTGTGGAAAGTAAAGAAGGAACATTCAACACAATGCTTTGCTGTCAACATTGCGTTTTATTTATTTACTAAAACATTTTTCATATGATTTTTTTTTTTTTAATGATTTTGATGTACCAAAGAAAAGGAATATGAACAAACCCAGAACTGAATGAAAGAAAAAAAGTAAGAGGAAGGAAGGAGGGAGGGAGGGAGGGGAAGGGGAAGGGAGGGGAGAAAGAAAGGAAGAATGGGAGCTTCATCAATGGAATTCCTTGACCACAAGGAATGGTATTGATCAGACCTTTGACATTGTGAGTAAAAGGTCAATTCATACATAGAAAGTGTGGAGACATCAGTCCACATTTTAAAATGTCTAGAAAGTCTAGAACCTTTCCTTTGGAGAAAAGCAATCTTCTTCCACATTATGATTTCCCCCTTACTGTGTAATATTGTCAAGTACTAGCTTCATGTTTAAGATTCCTTTATTTCATAAACTATGTCAAGCTTACCTACACCAGTGGTAGATTCTAATTTTTTTATTACTAGTTCTGTGGGTGTGGCTTGGTGGGCATGGCAGAGGGAGGATACTATAAAATATCCATTCCCTCCCCACTCCTGGGGAAAGGTTACTGCAAAATCCCATTCTCTCCCCACCCCACGAACCTGCTTTCCAGCTCCATTCCCCTGTGCAGGGTAACAAAAGAAGACCAGCCGATCAGCTGGGACTCAGGAGGCAGAGAACAGATGGGATGAGGCCAGTCAGAGGTGGTATTTGCTGGTTGTCCAAACTACTCAAAATTTCCACAACTGATTCTCCAGAACTGGTCAGAATCTGCTGAATACAATTTTTATTGGACTTTGATTGAATGACTTTTATCTTGTTCATTTGTGAGTGATCTTAATTAAAATAAGAGGACACAAAATTCCACCGCCAGTCTGAATTAACCTATATTGCTGTCATCCACCCCCAATCTCTCAAAAGCAACTCACATTTGTCCTTATTTTCAACAATATTTTAATGAATCAGCTTCTGTGATGGGATGGAGAAAATTGCTAGGAGGCAGGGAAAGAACTCCTGCTAATTGAATAATTAACTTTCCACAAGTTCTGCTAAAAACAAAGGAAAAGACCAAATTTCAGATGCAGCATAGCAGAGTCAGCAATAAATTGGCTCAGTTCCCAGAAATAGCTGAAGTTGTAGATCTGACAACTGCAGGTTCTGAAATATCCACAATGGAGTAACAGATAGTGAAGATTGCAAAATTAGCAGAGATGGCAAAATTGACTTGTCTCATTAGGGAAAGGACAATAACCTAATTTATTAGCCACTGGAAATCCCTTCTGGACTTTTTGCTGAAGAGAGGAAAAAAAATGAATACTGTATGTATTTGATGGTTAGGCGAGGACTATGGAAAGAAGGAAATTACAATCTAAATTATGAGAGAGAGAGAGAGGACAAAACTTAAATACATTTATAATGACTATTAAGAAGCTTCTTTTTTATATTTTCTTTTGTCTTCTTCCTTTTTTGTTAGTGTTTTCCTTCATTTCCATATTTTGTTTCTTATCTATTTACAATTTTTATTTATTTATTCTCTAAAATTTGCACTGTTAACAAATCACACATACACACACACACACACACACACACACACACACACACAGGGAAAAACTACTGCCAAAAGTAACTTGGAATGGAGAGACTTAAATGAGGTTCCCTAGGGAACGAATGTACTCTATTACTGAATTATGTTTTTTATTTTGCAATCTTAAAGATAGGATCTAAATTATTAAGTAATTAAAATAAATCTATAATGAATAAATATATAATATTTATAATAATATATAATATTTAAATATATAATATTTAAAATAAATATATAATGAAGATAACTGGAGTTCTTGGTGAGGGTCAGAGAAGACCTGTTCCAATTAATCTTTAAATAATTGTGCTATTATTATTATTACAGTAATATTTGGTTTCCAAGTCAGCCCTATTCTGCAGAAAAGCAATGACATTTTTTTGTTGTAAATAATCTAGCAAGGTAAATCAGGTACTCTTGAACAGGTAGTACTTATAAGAATATGGACTTTGCTGTTCTTTTCATCTGAGAAGTTCCAGAAATCTAACTATATGAAAGTTGGTCATTGGTCAATATACGTTTTTAGAATTAAATGTTGACTCGTGGCAGAATCATGATGAAGAGGAGAGCTGACAAGGGAAAAGATAAGGTGTCAGGACTTGCCTCTACTCTCTCTTCAAGAACGCAGAACTCTTGAAACGGGCATTATTTCAAATGGAAACTTTTATTGAAAGTGATAGCAAATAAAGCAAGGCAGTATCTGAAGTTCCAGCTCAGAACCATTAGGTTAAATGTTGCAGAAAACCCCTCCTCTATATCTAGTTCCAGGTGAGCCAATCCACAGGTGCCTAGCTGTTGTGAGAACTCAAGCTGAGAAGGTAATAAGAAGCTGTTCTCAGGTGCTGCTCTGCTCATTCCTTTGGAGCTGAGACAAAACAGATGGCCCCCCTGGCAATCCCTTCCCCTTCCTTCAGGAAGTCCAGAAACAGGAAAGAGATTGTAAAGGAGCATCCAGGACCCCCTCCCCACCAGAATGGCAGCATCTTGATAAGGATCTAAGGCACCTGACATAAGGACAGTTTGTACAAAAGAATGCATTCTCCAAAATTATTTTCTTTTCTCAAATAAAGACATGCTCCAAGATTAGCCCAACTAATAAGAATTTACATGACACGTACAACTATGAAATTCCCATACTCAGAAAAAAAAACACTAAACAGTCTTTTCCACCTATTTCCTTTACCATTAGCAAAGTAAGATTAAATATTAGCAAAGTAAGATTAAATCTAGCCAACGAGAGTTGCATTACAGCAATATGGGCAGTGAATAAACTTACTAAACAAATAAATAAAGTAAGTGGATATTCAAGGAAGGACAAACCTTTTACTTTAATGAATCCAATTTCAAAGTATTCCATGCTACCAATAATTACAAGATTTCCATTTGAATAAGGTTTTATTAAAATTTGGTTCAACCTTTCCGGGATGTTGCTTACTTTAATCGAAAAGTGCTGGTACCATTCCACAGACATATCACATCCATTTTTTGTTCTATTCTCAAAATGCCAAAATGCAATGTGCTTCATTGTTAAAATATAGTAATCCAAAATGACCTTTAATATTTAATGCTGTTTGTTTGTTACAGCTCTTGAGACACACACCAATAACATTGGTGCATCAGGCAATAAACAAAAGCACAACCACTTTAGAATATTACAAAATGTTGTGTGTTTAATACCCTATTGATCCATTTCTCACAGAGAAAGTCAAAGCAAATAACAGGAGCCAGAAGTGTCACTTCAAATTTACATCATCATTTGTATACATATGCATAGGCACTCACAAAAACACACATGCACATAAACACACAAACACACACTTGCAAGCATTGTATAAATGTGCTGCCTTCTTTTCTTCCATTAACAGCATGAAGTATTCATTTGTGCTTGAGCTTCTAAACACATACACATACCTACAAGGACACATCCTTCAGAAAAATAGGTTTAAATAGCTTAGAAAAAAAGCAAATAATTATAAGAACCAGAGTAAAAGGGTGAGACTTACACATACAGAGACACACACAAAGAAAACATATATGAATGTCAGGCCCCAAGTACTAAGAACAAGATGAGGAGTTACTTCTGAGTAGTTTCTTTTATTGTCGTTCATCTGTAGACAGAATCTTGTCAGACTAAAGCAACCATAGATATATAACACTCTTCCTATTGACCAAACTTTTGAAGCTCCATTCCCAAGATGGAGCAGAATATAATAGTAGAGTGTAGTGTAGCATAACGTAGCATAGCATAGCACTGTGCTGTACTATGCTATGCTATACTATAGTAGCACAGCATATAGTGTATGTGTGTGTATGCATGCGTATGTGAACAGTTTTTCTGGTAAAGCAAAATAAAAACAAAATATATGTTAAAAAATGAGTGAATTGGGTGAGCCAAAAATAGGCTTTGTTGAAAGTTATTCTTTAAAAGAATTGTAATATCAAAGCAATTTCATTAATGTTCTGTATGTAAAGTGGATGACTCCAAATCTACCATTCTGATTGGCTAAGGAAAAGAACAGTGGATTGGTTCACTAGGAACCAATCCAAAGAGCTGCCAAAAAGGCGGCAAATCCAAATAGCTGCCATTGGCTGCAAGCAGGCAAGCCAGCCTGTATAAAAGGGCTGGCCCCGGCTTCAGCCGGCGTTCCGTTACTGACTGGTTATAATAAAAGTATTTGTTGTTGGAACCCGGTCTACCTCGTGTGTTTTCCGAACAAAACACTGGCGACGAAGGTGGGATCGTCCTGAACGGAACAAACCTGCACGCGGTGATAAGAAGCCCAGACTGCAACCAAGATGTCTGGAAACAACGCACCGCCCGCACCCTTCAATCCCAACGAAGAGGATTGGGATTCCTATGCTGATCGCTTCCAAATGTACTTGGAGAGCAACGAAATGGAAGGCATTTCCGAACAACGAAAGAGAGCCGTGTTCCTGACGCACTGCGGAACAACCGTGTTTAAAATGGCAAAAGCCCTCGCTAAGCCTCGGGACGTTAAACAATGAACGTGGACAGAATTACAGAGACTCCTCAAAGCACACTACGCTCCAATGGTGTCTAATTTAATAAAGCGACATGAATTCTACCGAAGAGACCAGAGAGAGGGAGAAACCGTCGCCGACTTCGTCGCTGCACTCAGACAAATAGGGGGTGAGTGTGAATTCTCAAACATAGACGAGGCAATGAGAGATCGCGTGGTGTTGGGCCTGAGAGACTCAACCGCACAGAGTAAAATGCTCAACAAGCCCAACATCACCGTTACGGAAGCAATTGCGGAAGCCACAGCCGCTGAAGCTGCGAAATAATCTGCAGTGGCCCTTAAGAAGATGAACACACACAGCGATGAAACACCAGCCAAAGAGAGAAAGCATCCTGCCACCACGACCCATTATGAAGAGTCGGGTGAAACAAACGAATCGAGCGAAGAGGACGACGAGGTCCACCGTTTGCTCACAAATAAAAAAGAGCGCGAAAGGAGAAAGTGGCGGGAATGCACTGGCTGTGGAGGAAACCATCCACGAGCCGAATGCAGATTCCTCGATGCCATCTGCCGACATTGCAAAAAAAGAGGGCACATCGAGAAGGTCTGCAGAAACAAAAAATCTTACAGCCCGACGAGACGCAGAAATTCCCCAACACGAGCCGAGCCCAATCGAGCCGAAAGAAAATGGCAACAAGAAAAGCGAGCCAATACACACCAAACTGTCATTATCCAGAGCTCCCAGACGGAAAGTGGAAGAAAAATTAAAATCGTCGTAGAAATCGAGGGAAAACACTGCAAGATGGAAGTGGACTCGGGGTCCTTCCTCTCCATGGTATCGTGGGACACAATTAAACAGTTAGTCCCAGGTATCAAGACCAAAGACTTGATGAAGCAGCACCTAACCCTCAAAGACTATCAGGGAAACCAAATCCCTGTGATGGGCAAGGGACATTTTCAAGTCGCCTACAAAAATCACATCAAGGTGCTTCCACTGACCATAGTCAACCAAGACAGACCAAGCCTCCTGGGCATCGAGTGGTTCGCGCCATTGGGCATCGGGATGACCGGGGTCGATCGAGTGACTACAACCGGCTGGGAAGACGACCTCGTCCGAGAATTCCACGACGTTTTTGACAGATCACTGGGCAAGTACCGGGGAAACCCCATTTCTTTCAATTTAAACCCCCAAATAGCCCCACGAAGAATAAAAGCCAGGCGAGTTCCCTTTGCACTAAAGGCAAAAATAGAGGAACAGCTGGACAAATTAGTAGCCCAAGGGGTTTTAGAACCTGTGGACCATGCCAAGTGGGAAACGCCTATCGTCACACCCATTAAACCAGACGGGTCCATCAGAATCTGTGGTGACTATAAGGCTACCCTGAACCACGCATTACAACCAAGCGCATACCCGGTGCCAGTAGTCCAGCATTTGCTTCATTCCCTGGGAAATGGCAAAGTTTTCGCCAAACTCGACTTGGCACAAGCCTATCAACAACTCCCAGTAGACCCAGAAACAGCAGAAGCGCAGACTATTGTCACCCATAAGGGCGCATTCAAATGCCACCGACTCCAATTTGGAGTAAGCGTAGCCCCTGGCGTCTTCCAGAGTCTAATGGAACGCCTTCTAAATGGCATACAAGGAGTCGTTCCCTATTTCGACGACGTCCTAATCTCGGCCAGAGATGAAACACAATTAAGGAACAGACTAAAAAAGGTTCTGACTAAGTTTAGAGAATCTGGCCTCAAGGTTAAAAGAGAGAAGTGCTGTCTAGTTAAAAACAACGTCGAATTTCTGGGCTACTCAATAGACGGAGAGGGCATCCACCCCACTGATAAAAAAGTTAAGGCGATAGATGACGCTCCTGAACCTAGTAATAAAACAGAACTACAAGCGTTCTTAGGATTAATTAATTTCTATAATGTATTCCTGCCAAACAAAGCCACTATAGCAGAACCGCTACACCGCCTGCTAGACAAAAAGGCAACTTGGACTTGGGGTCACAAAGAAAAAAAAGCCTTCCAAAATATTAAAAGACTGCTAACATCAACAAACGTTCTCATCCAATTTAGCGACACTCTGCCATTAACAGTGACCTGCGATGCTTCACCATATGGAGTAGGTGCCGTCCTGAGCCACCAACTACCGGATGGCAGAGAAGCACCCGTCGCATATTATTCTAGGACTCTATCAAAAACCGAGCGGAATTATAGCCAATTGGACAGGGAAGCTCTAGCAATTGTCGCTGGAGTAAAACGTTTCCACGAATATTTATATGGGAGGACTTTTCGAATCATAACGGATCACAAGCCGTTAATGGGGATTTTGGCGGGAAACAAGCCAACACCTAACATACTGTCACCGAGAATGATGAGATGGTCAGAGTTCCTGGCGGCCTATTCCTACACTCTGACACACCAACCAGGGAAACAAATTTCCCATGCGGACGCTTTGAGCAGAGCGCCTTTGCCAACAACCGACGCAGACCTGGCACCAGCGATGACAATGCTACAAATCGAGACTTGCCCCGATCTACCCATATCAGCCTATGATGTCGCCAGAGCCACCGTGAAAGACTCATTGACTGCCCGCGTTCTTAGCTGGGTAGGTAAAGGCTGGCCGGAGAATCAAAAAACTGAAAATTCCAAACCTTTCCGGTCCAGACAGACTGAACTTTCCATCCAAAAGGGGTGCTTGTTGTGGGGTGATCGGGTAGTAATCCCTGCTAAACTGCAGCCCAGGGTTCTTAGGCTTTTACATGAAGGGCACCCCGGAATGGTTAAGATGAAAAGCCTCGCCAGAAGTTATGTGTGGTGGCCGGGTATTGATAAGGACATAGAGTATTGGGTAAGCTCATGCCACAAATGCCAGGCAATTAGACCATCCCCACCAAAGGCACCTGTTAAGGACTGGGAAACCCCTCGAGGACCGTGGTCAAGAATACACATTGACTTCGTGGGGCCTACCAAGGGGCATACTTTTCTGATTGTCGTTGATGCCTATTCCAATTGGCTTGAAGTAAAAATCATGCCATCAACGACAACAGAGGCCGTAATAAAGCAACTAGACAGCCTGTTTGCCACCCATGGCATACCAGACATTCTCGTCTCAGATAATGGGCCACAGCTAACCAGCATACCATTTGAGCAATACCTAGCCTCCCTAGGTATAAGACATGCACTAACCGCGCCGGCTCACCCGGCTGCAAACGGCAGGGCTGAGAGAATGGTCCGGTTTACAAAAGAAGGGTTGGAACGAATGGACGCTGGAGATATCCAACAAAAAGTAAACCGGTTGCTCACACTCCAGCACATAACACCCAGTACTATTACAAATAAATCACCAGCAGAACTACTCATGGGGCGAAAATTAAGATCTCACCTGGATAGGTTACACCCAAATTTCACCCCAGAAAACCCCCCTGACTCCTCAACACGGTTCAGACAATTCGAGACAGACGATTTAGTTTACGCAAAAAATTTCTCTGGGGACCCGGTATGGCTACCCGGGCAAATTATCCAGATTACAGGCCCCAAATCCTACCGAGTAAAATTAGACGATGGAAGGGAATGGAAGCGGCATATAGACCAGCTTCGATCTCGAATTATGGAAAGAACCGCGGACTTACAAACATTCACAAAAAAACACGGCGAAATGCAAACCGAGGTGGGGGGGGGGAAGGCGAGAAACGAATAAAGAACTATTTAAAAATAAAACTAACATTCAATATGACCAAAAAGAGCCAACAAAAGACTCACCGTTTGAAGAAACCCACGGAAAGAGACCTTCGGAAGGGGCCAGCCAAGCCAGCTCGACCTGCCCCGAGGAAACGGGAGGGAGCGGCAGAACCGCCGGCCTAAGAAACTCAGGCGGTGGTAAAATGGCCGACTCACCCTTCCAGACGGTTCCAGAGAGAAGGACGGACGACACAGCAGCCCCATCCGAACCGGTCGAAGTCTTCACTGAAAATGAACCGCGCAGGTCAGGTCGAGCCCGAAAAAGCCCCACCTACCTGTGAGACTACGTCACCACGTAGGACTGAACTAAGGAGGGAGGGGTGTTCTGTATGTAAAGTGGATGACTCCAAATCTACCATTCTGATTGGCTAAGGAAAAGAACAGTGGATTGGTTCACTAGGAACCAATCCAAAGAGCTGCCAAAAAGGCGGCAAATCCAAATAGCTGCCATTGGCTGCAAGCAGGCAAGCCAGCCTGTATAAAAAGGCTGGCCCCAGCTTCAGCCGGCGTTCCGTTACTGACTGGTTATAATAAAAGTATTTGTTGTTGGAACCCGGTCTACCTCGTGTGTTTTCCGAACAAAACAATTAAAATGCACATCACTCTGAGGGCTTTTCCTTCTGACTCACCCACTGCAGTTGGACAAGGTGAGAGACCTTGATGATGTCAGCATCAGGCTGTCACTATCTCTGTATGAAGGCAAGCTTTAACTATGTTGCCCTGCTGTGCTTCAGAAGTGTTTCCCACAGACCTGGCATTGTGGTTTCATTATACTTTTTAATTTAACCTAACCTAACCTGTATTTCTATTGCTTGCTGGACAGAGGTGCTGGAAAATCCTCATTTGTCTGTTTACTGGTTGCTGCTATCATGGAGTGGATGGGTTATCTGTCCACGAGGAAAGGAACATGGCCACATAAAGCTTGAATTCTGTTGAGCTTTGTGAGCCGGATCATAGGCATTACAATTCATCTCTATATATCTGTGAACCCTTCAAGGTAGACACTACAAAAAACAAAACCATGAGTGCTAACACCATGAAACATGAGTTGTATTCAGCTGTTTCTGACCAGTTCTGGAGAACCAGTAACGGAAATTTTCAGTAGTTTGGAGAACTGGCAAATACCATTACTGACTGGCCCCATCCCTTTCTATTCTCTGCCTCCCAAGTCCCAGCTGATAGGCTGGGTCTTCTTTTATTGCCCTGCACAGGAAAATGGAGCTGGAAAAGCAGGTTAGTGGGGTGAGGAGGGAATGGGGATTTTGCAATAACCTTTCCCCAGGAGTGGGGTGAGAATGGATATTTTACAGTATCCTTCCCCTGCCATTCCCACCAAGCCACACCATGCCCACCAAGCCATGCCCACAGAATTGGAAGTTAAAAAAAAATTGAATCTCATCACTGACTAACACTAACTTTAATGTAAGGTTATAGAGGCAGAAGCTTGCAAGTCTGAACTCATTTCACCTTATTTTTACTTTCCAGAAAACTAGGGAGGGTCTCTTCTGAATCAAAGCAGACAGGCAGATTGAGTTGCTCACAGAATCACAAATTCATTCAGAGATCTATCTTTCTGCCATGGGCTAGCTCAGTCTGTCACATACAATTTGTTTGCAAGCAAACTCACAAAATTAACTCACAACACACCATGTATGTAAATATTGATTTTTTTTTTACTTAAAATCAGGCAAAGCAGGCAGGCAAATTGAATTGCTCACAGAATCATTCAGTGATCTATCAATCTGCCATTGGCTAGCTCAATCTCTCAAATTTGCTGTGAGTCTGCACTGAATAATAGAATGTTCAGTCCCAAGGGACATTCAGCTGTGCTTAAAAGCAGAGCCGAAGATCTAAAGACTAGCTAGAAAGCAAGAAATCCAATCATTTCCTGCTTCCTAGCTAATCTAAATATTCCAGCACAGCAGAAGAGATGATGGTTGGAAAACGGAAAAATAGCAGCTTAGAAGGCAAGTTTGCTGGGTAAGGAGTGAGTGGGCGTGGAGGGTTCCCGTGGACCCTGTGGGCGGCACAGCCTTGTGTTTCTGCGCAGCCTGGATTAATTGCATTGGTAGGGGTGCTCTGGGGTTGAGATTTCTCTGCAGCCCACCTTGGCCTTGGCCCATCAGTTAGTGACCACTTGTCTAGATGAACTGATAGCTTGAGATAAGAACCAGCGGAATAGCTAAATGCTGATTTAATTTAGTGATTTGTGACAATGTATGTGAACACTAAATTTATACACACATAAAAAGCATTAAAATATGTTGTCTGTGAATATGTAGAATTCAGATTAGATCCAAGTCTATTACTTCTACATTTTTTTACAAATATAAGAGAAACTATACATTTGTTCACTTGAAAGTTTCCCTCACTTTAACTAATGAATCCAGCACAAATACTGCATAATTTTAGCTATACTCCAT
This sequence comes from Laticauda colubrina, assembly GCA_015471245.1. Taxonomy (NCBI): domain Eukaryota; kingdom Metazoa; phylum Chordata; class Lepidosauria; order Squamata; family Elapidae; genus Laticauda; species Laticauda colubrina. The sequence continues at coordinate 266,822 of BLBF01000037.1, forward strand.
AGTACTTTTAAAGGAAACTATTCCAAATTTATCTGTTTATCTATCTATCTATCTATCTATCTGTCTGTCTGTCTGTCTGTCTGTCTGTCTGTCTATGTGTGTGTGTGTATTCTATCCTTTATATACATTCCCCCACCCACATATATGTAATTTTTTTTTTTGGTAGCTTTCACAAAAAATATTTTTCGGTACACATTTTTCATCCTAAACACATACCCCTTAAACAAAATGTTTTGCTATGGAAGTCTGGCACTGTTAGATTCTGTGAATTATTGCTTATGCGTGTCATTACAAAGTGTGAATTAGTGGATCACATCATTTTCATTCTAAAAAATAAATCCATAGCAATTTTTTTTACAGGTATAGCAAGCATTCTAAAAAAAAAAAAAAAATTATTACCGTCTCATAGTATTGTAGAACAGGAAGACAAACATCCGTGGCCCATACTGACCAGAATTCAGAATCAGAATGAAAGAAGGAACATAAATCCAAAGAATGATTCATATGTTCTTCCACTTCTGCAGCTTCTAAAGGTCACTTGAAATATCAGTAGCATTTTAAGTTGGATCCACTATTGATGTATTCGCTCTGTCCAGGCCTGTGGTTTGTATATTTTACTTTAAAAATGTTTATTTTTTAATAATGATGGTTTTATATTTTTACAAAGATTGTATTTATATCAATGTTATTTTGACTTGATTCTTGCATGTTACCCAGAGTCACTTTTTTTAAAATTGGGCAACAATACATATTTAAACAAACAAACATACAAACAAACAAGCAGTTTTCTTAGAAGGCCAGGTGTTGCTCTTTACATTTTACAGGTACATACATACCAAGGATTGCTCCTGCTTATTCAAGACAATATTTATTCCACTGATTGTAATGAGTGCTAATTATATAGAAGAACAGAATGGCAATGATTTTAAGGAAAGTTGACTGGGCACAGAGGGATGATGTAGGTAGACTTGGATCCCTGTGGATCTTCTCTGTTTGTTAAACAGATGGTGAAAGTGCTGTCGAAAATGGCACAGTGATCAAGAGCAGAAGGGAACAGTGGGATCAGTTCCCATTTTACAATCCTGCCTGCATGTTGGAAGTTTGATTTATCTGGCATTCCCAGTCAATGATTGTGAAAAGAATTCATAATTTGCTGAAGCTAAGAAAGCTGGTGGCAGTTGAAATGTACTTGTCTATCTTGTTATCCAACAAATGAGAAATCAAAACAAAAATAAATTCAGAGAGGAAGTAGAACATAGAACATTGAATATAAAATAACATGGTTAGAAAGGACTTTCACGGTCTTCTAATCCAACATCCTTCTTAAACAGGAGACAAATGGATCTCTGCCTGAAAATTTCCAGTAATGGAGCAGCCACAATGTCTGAAGGCAAGCTGTTCCATGATTTCTTCTCACTTTCAGCAAATGTCTTCTTAATGCTAGATCAGATCTTTTTTTAATGATCTTCCACCCATTACTTCTTGTTTTGCCTCAGGTACTTTGGAGAAAAGGCTAAGCCCCTCTAATACTGGAAGACAGTATCCTGTCACTCCCTAATTCTTCTCTTCAACAAGCTAGATGTGTTGAGTTTCATCAGCTGTTCATCATATAATTTGGCCTCCAGTTCTTTAGTCATGTTTGTTGCTCTACTCTGCACTCTTACAAGGGCCTCAGCATCTTTTCTGTATCATGGCAACCTAAACTGAATGCAATATACCACTAGTGCAGTATCACTCACTGTGTCAGCTTGATGCTATCTCTCTATTGATGTATTCTAAGATTGCATTGACTTTTTGGGCAGCTGCAGCACACTACTGGATCATATTTAAGTGGTGGTCCACTAAAAACCTAGATTCCTCTCATAATTATTACAGCTGAGCCAAGTACTGCCTATTCTATACCTGTGTACTTGATTTTCTCTGTCTGGATGAAGGAGTTTACTTGTCTCTCTGCTGAACTGCACTTTGTTGAATAGTATTCAAGTCTGTAAATATCCTTCTGTATCTTAAGCTTATACCCCAAAGTGTTGGGAATTCTATCCAACTTGGTATTGTCTGCAAATTTGATGAGTTCCCTTCTGTATCTTTGTCTAAATCATTTATGGAGATGTTGAAAAGTCTTCTCCCATCCAAATACTGATGAGGTTTGACTCTACTTAACAAGCTCAGTTAGTTGATACCACCTTCTATGAAACTATTAAGTGTGGAGGAACAACTTTCATTTTACCTTAAATGTAGACATTCTAGCTGAGCAGTTGAAACATGAGTAATGCTCTACTCCTTACCAGTCAGAAGCAACTTCCATTCTCCAACCTTAAAACATGCTGAATTAAATAGTCCAATATATTATAAGGCCTTCTCATATAAAAATAGCATCAAGACTAGCCTCATGACAGTACATCCAGGTCAATTATTTGTATTTTATGTGCATTGAGAATAATGAGAATTGGTAGATATATCAGGAATTCCACTGACCTACTGAGATGAAAGCAGCATGGAATCATGGATACAACAGAGAGGGTTGACCAGTGACAAAAATAACAAGAAGATTGGGACAAAAAAGTTCAACTCCTTCCCTAAAGCCCTAAACCAAAGTGTTCTCTGATGCCCTTCTATTTTTGCCACCAGAGTAAAGCCTTTCTATTTTGGAAACTTGTCTTGTTTGTTTCATAATGGCCAAATTAAATGTAATGTGAATCACATCAATTCAATTAATAGCTGCATTTTTGTAATGCAAATAGTAGCTTTGGGAAAGCCAGAACAATCTTGGGATTGAGCCCTTCTGGAAGACAATTTATCCTTCTCTGTCAGAGTTCCATCATTTTTTTTGTTAACTTTTGTTTTATTTTGTCTGTTTGTGAAGTCACTATTTGCATCTCAAAGAAGTCATGCTGCTGTAAGGTGGAAGATTGCCTTCAATTTCAAATAGCAACAGTGGAAAAGGGATTTTTATTTAGTCCATGGCATGGGTAGAAAACTCTTTCTTCTTCAAGGGCCAAATGCAATCCAAGATTCTCCTTAGCTAAAACACTCATATTTAATTACATTTGTGTAATTATTGTCACTTTTAGTTTAGCCTACAGGAACCATTTAAAGAAATGTGATACAACATATACCTAAAAACAAATAAAAATGCAAGACAAGCATTTCCTGCTTGGGTATTGTTATCTGAAAATAAAAAGTTCTTTCTTTCTTTCTTTCTTTCTTTCTTTCTTTCTTTCTTTCTTTCTTTCTTTCTTTC
>BLBF01000037.1:270072-309576 GCA_015471245.1 Laticauda colubrina
TTCTTTCTTTCTTTCTTTCTTTCTTTCTTTCTTTCTTTCTTTCTTTCCTTCCTTCCTTCCTTCCTTCCTTTCTTCCTTCCTTTCTTTCTCTCTTTCTTTCTTTTGCCATGTTTTGGTTGTTACTTGCTTATAAAAGTCATTTCTCTTCCAGGTGGCATGTAAACACCATATACCATTTGCCGAGGAATTCATGCTAGAAAGACAAATGAAAGGTGGAAATGAAATTAAAGAAAGGATTGCATGGACCTCTGAATCCCAGGTCAAGTATAGAGTATATTTCAAAGTCACAGTGTTAACCTTCTTGAGGAACTGTACATTCAGAAGTTAACTGAGCTTAAATTTGTTCTCAGAAAGTAAAATCAGTGGAAAAAATAGTTTACCATATTCTAAGCAGTACCATCTGTTTAGTTTCATGAATGGGATATTATCATCGATGTCAGCAAATTAGCAGATGTACTTAACACTAGATAAGTATCTCTATTGTCAGAAAGAATTACTTGCTACAGACAGTTTCAGCAAGAGTAAGGATAATTTAGCCAGTGGGTACCTAGAATAAAAGCCTATCAATTGAAAGGCTGTTGAAGTCTTTCTCTATCAGCACTTCATACAGATAATTATGGAAACGATGGTTTTAATATAATACTATAACATGGTTGAAATATTCCTTTTCATGGTAGCTACATATCTGGGACTGTTTACATGTAGAACATTTTTTTAAAATTTCATTACATTGATATTCTGATTTTCCTCCAAAACATTAAGGCATTTTTTTTGTTATATCCCTTTACTTTTCACCCACCCAACCCCCATTCATATGTAGTAGGATAAGTGCCTTATCCCTATATAATCCAAGAATTCTGATTATAAGACTGCACCCTATGTATCTCCAGTCATATTTCAGGACTGACTTTTATACCACTGGCTTTCAATTATGCACAGTAAAATCTCCTGGGCATTCAGTGTGGTTTCATCCATAGTGTACCAGATTCTGATTGAATACAACGAAGCTGTAAATCTTGTTTTGACTATGAAGCTCACTAGTGGCCTTGGACCAGTAAGTAGCCCTACGACTGCTTTGAGAAAAGAAGAAAGTTGTAAAGATTATATGGAAGGGAAATTGTGTGTTATCCAAATGTTTTTGGAGAAATGATAGCTATAGAGTCTTTCCCTTGGCATCAGCTATAGAGTCTTTCCCTTTCATTCCAAATGTTTATGTGGAAGAATCCTATGGTATATGATTTATTTCCTTTATATTATTAAAATAGTGTAAATGTTTTAGAATAAAATATTCATAGCTCGGGATTGAGCTGTGGTGCTCTCTGAGTTCTTGCAGACATTTCATTACCAAACTAGGTAACATTATCATTACTAGAATGGAGTGTGATTTGCTCTCTTTTGACAGTGGCTTGCCCTGCCAGTGTTGGTTGAGTGGTCTTGATGGTTCCTTTATAAGGCAGTTGTAATATTTTGCTTGTTTGTCTGCACTGGTAGTTCTTTGATTGGGGTATTGTTTACTTCTTGATTATTGGTCTAGTGTTAACCTTGGTGTTAATCTCTGTTCATCTGAATGTTGATTGTTGGTGAGGCCTTTTGATTTTTTTGTTTCCTTTTTGGCTTTTTGATTTTCTCTTTTGAATGATATTTAAATGTTGTTGATCTCTGCGTGCTTCTTGATGGCTGATTTGAGTGGTTTTTTAAAATCTTTGCTGTGTTTTCTTTATCTTTGCTGAAAATGGAAACTACTGCAACTCAACTTTTCTTGGTAGCTTCTTCATCCTAACAGACACTATGTGTGCTTTCCTGACTACACATTCTGAGATACCTGAAAAAGAAGTAGTACAGGCAAGCTTGCATAAGCTGGAATGAGATCCAGCTATTGGCATTCAAAGCCAACCACAACAGATGTTTCTTCTCAATGTGGTTCTTCATTTGGAAAGAGAGTGACAGCTGCATTTCCTCATTTTCTTTTATCTCAGCTATGAGTGTTGCTGAAAGGTTACCAAACAGAATCCCACTCTTTTTGTAAGGTGACTATCACCAGCCATCAGCTATACACACATACGTAGGCACACACAAATTCTATGGACACAATCTAGCTGATGATTAAGATTATTACACTGAGCTGTGATAAAAGCCAGTGAACCAATACCACTCTAGAGCCTGCTGGATAGACAAATGCAGCTTTGTCTCAGTGATGAATTTAGCCCAACATTTCTGATTATTATTTGCTTAAATGTTTACTGACTGCTCTGGCATACAAATGGTCCCACTAGAAAACAGGTTGGACACCAACTGCATTTTGCATGTACTTTCAAAGACAGAAGAACAGACCCTGTCCAAAATGTTTGGCAGCTACACTAGGACAAACATTGTGATTTAACAGAGTAATATTTTAGCATATACATTTGATTTTCTTCATCTTTTTTTTAAAGAGAAAAACCTTCTCCCCTGCCATAATTACACTGCCCTAATAATGCATACCCTCTTCTAAAGCAATTACAAACTGAAGAAATACCTGAGTGCATATTTCATTGCTTGCTGTTGGTAACAACAGATGTGATTATTAAACACCCTCTACATGAAATATCCACAAGGTGCTTCAAATGCACTTCTGGTAATTTTAATTTAAAGTATTGTCAGATGATGAGGAACGTGTTTTAGTTCAAATGAAATTCTGGAATAACCAATATCCAAATCAGCATTTCATTCCTGGCATGAGGATTTATTACAGAACAGTGAGATTCAAAGCCTTTTATATATTCAGCCACAAACTATTTTAAGGCATTTTAATTTATCGGGCAGCCTTCACCGATTGCACTGAAATAAAATGCCTACAATTTACACTGATTATTAGAAAAATCACCCCTGAGAGTTTGTATTTATTGTCTTTCACATAGTTAGATTTCTAGGTATGTGATTAGCTCTCAAAATGAGACATGTCCACAACCAATTCATAAAAGAGGATTAATGGATACTAAGTCTACCAGTATTTATATGAGAACCTCTTGTGCAGAGGCAAGCTGCTGTTACAGACAATATAAAATGTTAGGCAGTAAGAGTGAGAAATAGTATAGTCTTCATGTCCAGTTTGTGGCATTTCCTAAGCCACTGGGGGAAAAGATATAATTTGTTCTGTTCTGAGAAGAAAGGTATGCGAGACCGGTGGTCCAACAAACAGCTCTTTATTAACACAACTCAGTGACTTGTGACAGAACATTTGCCGAAGCCGTGGCAGCCCTTTTTATAGTGGCTGCTCATGGCTTGCGGCCAATGACAGTTCTTTAAGCTTTCCCGTCAGGTGGGCCAATTGCAATGGTATTTTATTATCCAATCCTATTGCGGCCTGCTCGGCCAATCAGATTTAGGTATTTGGAGTATTCTAATTTCTATACACAACACCCCTCCCCTCTTGGTTTCGTCCTGCGTGCGAAACATAGTCATGCAGGTAGGTGGGGCTTTTGCGGGTCCTACTTGACCTGCGCAGCTCAGTCTCAGCATGGTCTTCATCGGTTCGGTCAGGATAATCTTTTCTCCGCGTCTTCTCCATGGAACCTCGTGGAAGGGTGAGTCAGCCTTGCCGCTCCCACCTGGGTCTCTCGGGCTGGTTGAGTTGGCTCTGCCACTCCCTCCTGGTCTGTCCGGGTTGGTCGAGCTGGCCTGGCTGTCTCCTTCCTGGAAGGCCTCGCCTCGCTTCCCTGCTACCAGTTCTTTTCTCCAGAGGTCGTCTATGGATAAGCGCTCTTTTTGTCTTACGAGGGGTTCTAATTCGGGTATGTGTTGTGTCTTTTGTCATGTTATTGGTGGTTTATCTCTCCCCTTTTTATTATTTTATGTTTCCCCCCCTCCTCGGTTGTTTTTGGATTGTTTGTTGGGGGTGATATTTTCAGCAGTGCTTCGGAGCTAGATAGGTTAGTATTGCATTCCAATGTCCTAGAGCGAAGCTGGTTGATGTGTCGTTTCCATGTTCTGCCATCGTCTAGTGCAAGCCAGTATGACCGGGGCCCTGTAATTTGTGTAACTGTGGCTGGAAGCCATAATGGGTCCCCGGTAAGATTTTTGGCGTAGACTAGGTCTCCAATGGTAAAAGAGTGATATTTACTTGAGGAGTCAGGAGGTTTTTCAGAGGTGTAGGTGGGGTGCAGCCTATCTAGGTAGGAACGCAATTTTCCACCCATGAGGAGTTCTGCTGGGCTTTTGTTAGTGGTTCTACTAGGGGTGATATGCTGAATTGTTAACAGTTTGTTAAGTCTATCTTGGATTTCCCCAGGGTCCAGTTTGTCTAGGGCTTCTTTTGTATAATGAACCATGTGTTCAGCTCATCAATTTGAATCCAGATGAGCCAGCGCTGTTAGGACATGTCGGATACCTTGTGCAGCTAGGTATTGTTCGAAAGCTAAAACAGTAAACTGGGGGCCATTGTCAGATACTACTACATCTGGCAGTCCATGTGTGGCAAAAAGTTTGTTCAATTGTTTTATGACCGTTTCAGTAGTTGTGGACACCATAAAAATAACCTCTAGACAGTTTGAATAAGCATCAACAATTATCAAATATGTGTTCCCTTTTGTTGGCCCAGCAAAATCAATATGGAGTCTCGACCATGGGCCTCTTGGAGTTTCCCATTCCAGGACTGGTGCAAGAGGGGGGTAGGCCTTGATTTCTGGCAGTCATGGTGGCAGTATGTTGCCACACATTTTTCAATGTCTTTGTCCAGCCCTGGCCACCAGACATAACTCCTGGCCAGAGTTTTCATTTTTACTATACCCAGGTGTCCCTCGTGCAACATGCACAATACTTCCTCCTGCAATTTTTTGGGAATTACCACCCCCACAGTATACAACCCTTTTCCAGGGACAGTTCAGTCTGCCGGGTGTGAAAAGGTTTAAAAGTCTCGCCTCTATCCTCATCTGGCCAACCCTTACCTACCCAATGCAGAATTCGAGCTGTCAGTGGGTCTTTCGTGGTAGCTTTAGTGACGTCTGCTGCGGTTAGTGGCATATTTGGCCATGTCTCGATCTAAAGAGTGGTGATGGTGGGAGCTGGGGTCACCTTCCTTGTCAGGCAGCAGGGAACAGCTTAAGGCATCCGCATGGGTGATGGTTTTTCCTGGGCGATGGATGAGTGTGTAATTGTATGCAGCGAGGAATTCTGACCATCTCGTCATTCTTGGCGATAGGATGTTCGGGGTTGGTTTGTTCCCTGCCAGAATTCCTAGCAGAGGTTTGTGGTCCGTGATAATAGAAAATGCCCTACCATATAGGTATTCGTGGAATCTCTTGATGCCTGCTATGATGGTGAGGGCTTCTCGGTCAAGTTGGCTGTAGTTCCTTTCAGATTTTGACAGCGTTTTGGAATAGAAGGCAATTGGAGCTTCTCTGCCATCTGGTAGCTTGTGGCTCAGTATGGCGCCGATTACAAAAGGCGATGCATCACAGGTGGCCATCACTGGCAGGGTGTTGCTGTATTGTATTAAAACGGTTTGGGATATTAATAAATCCTTAATGTTTTGGAATGCTGCTTGTTCTCAGTGGCCCCAATTCCAGACAGTTTTTTTATCTAATAGCTGGTGTAATGGCTCTGCTACGGTTGCCTTTTGAAGCAAGAAGACATTGTAGAAGTTAATGAGACCTAAGAACGCCTGTAAGTCTGTTTTGTTCTTAGGTCTGGGTGCGTCTTTAATTGCTTTTATTTTATTTTCAGTGGGATGTATCCTTTCTCATCTATAAGGTAGCCTAAGAATTCAACTTGATTGGTGGCTAGTTGACATTTTTCTCTTTTAACTTTAAGCCCTGCTTCCCTGAATCTTTGTAAGACTTCTCTCAGTCTATCTTCTAATTGGTGTTTGTTTTTTGCTGATACTAATACATTGTCAAAATAGGGAACGACCCCTTTTAGTCCATTTAGAAGGTGCTCCATTAGGGTTTGGAAATGCCTTGGGCAACGGTAACACCAAATTGAAGTCTGTTGCATTTGAATGCCCCTCTGTGTGTGACTATAGTCTGTGCTTCTGCAGTTTTGGGGTCAACCAGCAGCTGTTGATATGCTTGCACGAGATCACGTTTCGTGAAAATTTTTCCTCTCCCTAATGAATGTAACAGATGTTGAACTACTGGAACAGGGTACATGCTTTGCTGGAGTGCATAGTTGAGGGTGGCCTTATAGTCACCAAGATGCGCACTGACCCATCTGGTTTGACAGGAGTCACGATGGGAGTTTCCCACCTGGCATGATCGATTGGCTCTAACTCCCCTTGTGCGATGAGTTTGTTAAGCTGCTCATCTATTTTTAGCTTTAAGGCAAAGGGAACACATCTGGCTTTGAGCCTGATGGGAGATATCTTAGGATCTAGGCTGAATGTTATAGGGGTCCCCTTGTACTTGCCTAGGGTCCCATCGAATACGTCCCGGAACTCTTTCAGCAGGGTCTCCTCCAATCGGTCTTGGCGATGCTGTTGATTCCTGTCACTCTGATTCCCAGGGACGCGAACCATTCGATTCCCAGCAGGCTAGGGAGATCACGGTCGATAATTGTCAGAGGACAATTTCAGCGTGGTTTTTGAATTCTATTAGGAAATGTCCAAGACCCACTACCAGGATTCGTTTTCCTTGGTAATCTTTGAGTATTAGGCTTTGCTGTTCCAGTTCTCTTTGCTTGATGTCTGATATCAAAGTTTTGATGGTGTTCCATGATACCATTGACAGGTATGATCCGGAGTCTACTTCCATTTTACAGGGCTTTCCTTCGATTTTTACGTTTATTTGGACCTTTTTTGCATTTGCTGCCCTGGCATTTCCTATGATTATTGTTTGGTGTGTTTCTTCTCTGTTGTTCATTCACCAGCTTCTTTTCTCTCAGCTCCATTGGCTTCCAGCTTGTCTCACTCTGTTTCTGGAGGGGGGGTGCTGCCACATCTTTTTGGACTATAGCTCTTTTTGTTCCGGCAGACCCTTGCAATGTGCCCCCGTTTCTCACAAAATCTGCAAATGGCATCTAGGAATCTGCATTCAGAGTGCGGGTGGTCCCCTCTGCATCCAGCACACTGGAATTCTCGCCTCCTTCCTCTTTTTTCCTGCCATTTTCTTTCTGACTGGAGCCTATGTATATCTTCATTGTCATCATCGGTGTCACTCGGGGAGTCGAGGTTTTCATGGTGGGGAGTCGCGGTGGGTTGTTTTTGTGTTCCTTCCACCTTCTTTTCTCAAGTTTGGTTCTGTGGTTCTGGATTTGTTGAGTTCATTTGGCGCATGGTGGCTGCGGATTTCTTGGCTGCTTTTGTGGTGGTGGCTTCTGTGATGGCCTCAGCCACTGTGATATTTGGTCTGTTTAGTAGCTTGCTTTGGAGTGTAGCATCCTTCAACCTGAGGACCACGCGGTCTCTCATGGCTTCGTCCATGTTGAGAAACTCGCAGGCTCCTCCAATATCCCTTAGGGCTGCAATGAAATCTCCGATGCTCTCATCTTCTCATTGATCTCGCTTATAGAATTTGTGCCTTTTAATAAGATTGGAGACCACAGGCGCGTAATGGGCTCATAGCATTCTGTTTAATTCTGGCCATGCCATTTGTTTTACGTCCCATGGTTTGGCTAATGCCGTGGCCATTTTGAAGATGGCAGGGCCACAATGTGTGAGGAATACAGTTCTCTTCCTCTGGCCGGTTATTTCTTGTAGCTCGTTGCTTTCTAGGAACATTAGGAAGTGGTCAGTGTATGACTTCCAATCTTCTTCGGTTGGGTTGAACGGTGCGGGCAGCGCATTGTTACCAGCCATTTTGGTTGCTTGGTTCTTGTTGCCACATGCTTTGGTCTCGCTCTTCTATGACGATCCCTCCTTCGTCACCAGTGTTCTGTTCTGAGAAGAAAGGTACGAGAGACCGGTGTTCCAACAAACAGCTCTTTATTAACACAACTCAGTGACTTGTAACAGAACATTTGCCAAAGCCACAGCAGCCTTTTTTATAGCGGCTGCTCGTGGCTTGCGGCCAATGACAGTTCTTTAAGCTTTCCCGCCATCAGGCGGGCCAATTGCAATGGTACTTTATTATCCAATCCTATTGCGGCCTGCTCGGCCAATCAGATTTAGGTATTTGGAGTATTCTAATTTCTATACACAACATAATTAATATGTAATATATGTAAAATATGAAATATAATTAATATTATTTTACCAACTGCAATCATAGACTCCTTTAGAATGCAATTTAGGCCAGTGGTATTAAAAGACTATTATGATTATTTTTAGGACAGCAGGAAAAATGCATGTCCATAGGCCAGAGATACAGAAAGAGGCATACTTGAAATGCTGGAATCTCTGTAGCATCTGGAAGACAAAAGATGCCAGCCTCTAATCTAGGAATTGACTATCCAGCAAGATCTTAAGAACTTCAAATTTCCCACCCCTTGTAAGGGCAGCAAAATAATGAAAGGCTGGACTAGATGGGAAAATATCATCCAGAAGGAGAAAGGAATTGTCAAAACCTAAAGGTGATAGCATCAGATTTCAATAGTTTCACTGGCATTCTTGTCATCCCACACCTACTACTAAAAACCCATTTCTTTTATTATTCATGTCATTTGTAGTCAGAAGAAAAGATCCATCCGGGACAATATAAAATGTATTATTACCTTCTGTCCTAAAATGCTGTCAACTGAAGATAATATTGCAAAATTTGTTTTATCTATTAGAGCCATTTTGTGCTCTAATAATAATGCAACCCAAGACATTATGCAGGGAAAATGGGTAACAGTTTTTTTTTTTTCAGGTTTTATAGCAGCCCTTTTTGAAATACAGAAGCATGAGGTTTTCTCTAACTCTAATACAATGAATGACTTTAAAATGTAAGGTGCCTGCATTTATATTATTGTGCAATAGTTTTCACTCTGGATTAAGTACAATGCATACAATAGAATCATCATTAAAGAATTCATCTTTAATGACTATTTATTAAATATACTCTCCCAAATGTACTATTTAGAAGAATAACAATGGTCTCTGCTTAGGTGAATAGGGGTATTTCATTTAAAGTAGTGGTGGGATTCAAATAATTTAATAACCAGTTCTCTGCCCTAATGATTTCTTCCAACAACAAGTTCACCAAACTGCTCAGAAGGTTAACAACCGGTTCTCCCGAAGTGGGTGCGAAATGGCTGAATCCCACCACTGATTTAAAATAAGCATATTTTATAATCTATGCATCTCATTCAGTATTTTTGAATGTAGATCTATATTTCCTGGGCTTCTCCTTAACACTGAATACACATTCACACACACACACACACACACACACACACACACACACACACCACACACACACGATTGGAGATAATGCCTGCCATAATTCAAAGGCTACATTTGATACTCCAGAAATATGCAAACTTCTGGATCATTACAGGATGACAGAAATCACAGAATTGGATGGTAACTTAGAAGTCTTCGAGTCCAACTTCCTGCTCAACCAGGAGTCCCTAAACCATTTCAGACAAATGGCTGTCCAGTCTCTTCTTAAAAGCCTCCAGTGATGGAGCAACACAATTTCTGAAAACAAGGCATTCCACTGTTTAATTGTTTTTACTATTAGGAAATTTCTCCTTAGTTCAAGGCTGCTTCTCTCTTTGATTAGTTTCCATTCATTGTTTCTTCTTGTCTTTTGGTGCTTTGGTAAATAAGTTGACCTTCTCTTCTTTGTAATGTCCCTCAAATATTAGAAAACTGCTATCATATCATCCTCAGTCCTTCTTTTCACTAGACTAGACTAGACATAACCATAATTTTTAAAACTGTTCTTCATATGTTTTAGCCTCTAGCCCTTAAAAATCTTTATTACTCTTCTCTGCACTCTTTCCAAAGTCTCAACATCTTTTTTAATATTGTGGTGACCAAAAAATTCACCTAATCCATACCTGTACACTTGATTTTTCTTGCTTAATTATTTAACCTTACTTTTCTCTCCATTGAATTTTAATTTGTTAGGTAAGTATTTGAGTCTGTTGAGATCCCTTTGCATCATAAGCCTATCTTCTGGAGTATTGGCTACTCCTGCTAGCTTAATGTTGTTTGCAATTTGATTAGTTCCTCATCTCAGTCATTTGTGAAGCTGTTGAAGAGTACTGGGCCTAAGACCAAACCTTGGGATACATCATTGCTTATTTCTCTCCATACTGTAAAATCCTCATTCCCTCCCCACCTCACTAACCTGCTTTCCAGCTCTATTCTCCTGTACAGGGCAACAAAAGAAGACCCACAATCAGCTGGGACTCAGGAGGCAGAGAATAGATGGGAGTAGGGCCAGTCAGAGGTGGTATTTGTCAGTTCTCCAAACTGCTCCTCATTTCCACTACTGGTTCTCCAGAACTGCTCAGAACTGACTGAATACCACCTGTGATATAATACTTCAGGTCATGCTGATTTGAACTCTGCTAAAGCTGACAGATGCCAACAAAACATCAGTGGTTTCTGTATCACTCTGTAGCTGTCTGAGAATCATCTGGATTTTTTCAGCATAGATCTAGTAATTTGGGGTATCTAGTTGGAGCTAGACGAGATTCCAGGTACTCCAACACGATTTAGAAAAATAAAGCCATTTTTTTTCTTTGGAATAATTTTTTTCCTGTCATTAAGATATCAATAACTTTGCTGATGGTAATGGATACTATACCAATGCCAAAGACCCATTTCTCTTGTGTAATACAATTAAGAAAAGAGTAGAGCTTAGCCACTGCAATAAAATGAGATCCCTGTTTATCTATTTCTTCTTGAACAATCAACTACCAAGAATTTATAATATCTTTACAAAGCATACAGATATGGGTGTCAGTTTTCGTCTCCAGTTCTCTAGAAAGATCTGAGGGGAAATTAGTTATTTGAACAAGAAAAAAGGATGGGCTGATATTGTTAAGCCTGGATTCCCCAACCAGGGTTAGGTAGACAAGCTAAACAGAATGTGCAGCGTTAGTCAGATAGGCACACAGATAAATGAGTGAGCTAAGCTTGTATGTTTATTAACATACAGTAAAAATAACAGATACGCTTGTGCTATCAAGAATATATTTTATTCCAGTATAAGTTTATAGCATAGTCAAAAACAGTCCTATATTCATTTACCATGTAGTCAGTCCATTCAGGGATATTCAGTTAGCAAAGTCCATGTAGAATATCCTATTGTCAGTTCACATAAATCAGTCCGTTGTTGTCTCTCCCGTTCGAGCAATGCAGTCTTGCTTCCAAGCAGTAATCAGGGATCATCAAAGCCAGAGAGAGAGAGAGCAAGCTGTAGCCTTGCTACTTTTATATGGTTTTTATAACCACACCCACAATTGCTATTTTACAGTTAAAGCTGCATACATTAACTATGATTCATAGTTATTATTTCACCTAAAACAGTTAGGGTGAACAATGTTATCCCTAACAGATATTTTTCTGAGAAAGCCCCATGTTGTACCTCTACCCACAAATTACATCTTATGATTTCAGTAATAGCCCAAACTAGATTTGCAACCTTAGTTGTATTTAAGTGTGACTTCTATGGTGATGGTAGCAACCCACTGGTTCAAGCACTTCAGCAATGTTTTCAAGCCAATAGTAATATTTACACATACAGTTTGATTGATATCCCTAACCTATCCATACTTACTATCTCTGATCAACCTTCTGTGTTGCCCATACAGTATGGAAAAATCATATTCACTCATCCCAAAGGTTGGAGTTTGGCCATGAGGCTGTCATGCATTGAAAACAGACTTGTTTGACCACTAAATTCAGTGATCAATCCCCTACCTCTCTATCCTTCCTTCCATCCCCACCAGGACTTCTTATATCAACAAATAACCAGATGTGTAATAATAGCTGTACTGTCAACTTTTACCATGGGTGGAGTCAGAGCTTTTCAGAGAACTTTGAATTAAGGAAGGAGAGTCATATCCACCTGCCTGAATAAAGATATATTTCCAAATTCCTCCTTTCTCCACACTCCTTCTTCTTGTCCCACACACTCATACACACAGTAAGCATACTTTCAACAATCTCCCAAGGCTAATCACATCATAACATTTCCCAACTGATAAAGGTAGACTGAACTATGTAATTGAGTAATGTATACAAAATGCTCAACTTTGTATTTTTAATTCCAACAACTAGATTGGGATTTTCTAGTCCCAGATTCTTTTTATTGCTTTACTCTAGCATTTTGGGGGAAATACCCTAGACATGGGTATTGCTGAACTTCTTTTTTTAAGGTGATATGGTATTAGTTATATATGAAGATCGGATCTTTGCCATATGCAAAAAGATAGATTGCAGAATCTATCCTCCCTCCCTCCCTCCCTTTAATGGAAGCCCAGAAGGAGAAATGCTAATGTTAATGTGACCTTATAGCTTTGAACTTTCCCTCTTTTGGTATTTTTTAACAAACAGTGAGAAGAATGGAGAACATTATGGAGAAGCATAATAATGAGGAACAATGTATTGATTTATACCCTATGATGGTGGGATTGCCTGGGACAACTGATACAAATAAAATCATTGCAAGAGTGCTACTTACCAGCCACTAAACTGGCTGTAAACAAACAAGCTTTAAAAACTGATGCAGTCAGTTATGAGCAAGCTTATGAATAAAATGAATGATTGAAAATCCAACCTAATCCAATTCAAGCACCTTGTATACCATTCTTCAGGGAAAGTCCCTGAAGAGACAAGACCAAAACTAGAGAAACTACCAGGAGAAAAAATAATTATTCCAATCTAAACATAATAGTTTCAGTCAAATTCAAGCTGCCAGATATATAAGTAAGCTCTGGCATCTTAGAATTCTGGGATATTCAGCCATAGAAAAAACTTATTAAAGTGGTAATCAAAAGCACAACTCCTGAGCAGAAAATCCCCTCCCAAAACCAATCTGAATTACTTCCTACTAAACATGATAAGAAATCTATAGGACAATGTTTAAAGGTCCTCTGTCTCCTTCTTTGAAAATAGCCACCTTACTTCTAAGTAAATATTCATAGGAATAGAAAGAATAACAGTTGGAAGGGAACTGGGAGGTCTTCTAGTCCAACCCCCTACCTAGGCAGGAAACCCTATACCTCTTCAGGCAAATTGTTATCCAATCTTTTTAAAACTTCCAGTGTTGGTGTATTCACAACTTCTGGAGGCAAGTTGTTCCACTGATTAATTGTTCTGTCAGGAAATTTCTCCTTAGTTCTAAGTTGCTTCTTTCCTTGATTAGTTTCCACTCATTGCTTCTTGTCCTGTGGAAAATATGAATTTATCTGTATTCTTTTTGCCACATTCATAGTCTTTTTAAAGCTTTCGTTCATTTAATATTGTTTCTCCATCCAAATGTTGTAAAAGTCTGCATCATAAATCAATTGTCTTTTTCTCTGCATGTTTCTGTGCATAAATATTTTTAGTGAATTTATACAGTATCTTTCCTAAATCTTATGAACATTTTTGGCAGCATTTTCTCCCAATACATGCTTTTTAAAATGTAGTTTTGTTTAAAATATAAACACATATGTAATTCTTTTTGAGCAGAGAACTGTGTTGTAGAATTTTATGAACTGTAAAAAATAGGATAGTTTGCAGATTTTAGTTAATGCAAAATCTGTAGACAGCACAAATTAATTTAATGTGATCAAAAAATATGCCTCCCCTCCCCTGCTTAAAAAGTAGAAAGGTATTGAGCTAAATGTGAAGGACTGAAGACCCAATTTTAAGTGGATCTATTAAGATGGCTTTCCCAAGTAGAAAAATAAGATGAGTTTCCATCAAACCTGGATCAATGATGTTTATCATTTGAGGAAAATGTTCTTAAACATTGATTCGAAATCTTTCTTTTCCCAGGAAATCATAAAAGTCTGGAAACAGGATAGAAAATACTCCAGACCTGATGATTTAATTATCTTTCCCTTATCATTGTATATTGTCAAGTGAAGATCATTGGATAACTACTGATAATAATCTTTAAGGTGCCAGGATATGTTTGGCAATCCCTTGTCAAAATAATATCACCCCATCTGTTCAGGTTGAGGAAAATCTAGTTGCTATCTCCTATACTCACAAGATTCATGACATGTGGGTCTTTTCAGTGGCAGACAGTGTAGAACAGGGGTGTCAAACTTGATTTCATTGAGGTCCGCATCAGGGTTGTGTTTGACCTCAGAGAGCCAGGGCGGGGCATGGCTGGGGGTGGGGGTGGCCATTGTGGGCATGACCAGCTTGACATCACTCATGTCATGGGCACCTGTGGTGACCAACTGCTAAAGCAGAACTTCCCTAAGACCCTCTCTTGCTCTCATTATAATCTCCTTCCTTCCTTCCTTCCTTCCTTCCTTCCTTCCTTCCTTCCTTCCTTCCTTCCTTCCTTCCTTCCTTCCTTCCTTCCTTCCTTTTCTTCTTTTTCTTCACTCTTCACTCTTCTTTCTTCTCCTCTTTCCTTATTTTTCCTTCCTTCCATCTTGCCATCTTCCCTTCTTTTTCTTTTTCTTTCCCTTTCTCCTTTTCTGTCCCTTTTTGCATGCTCAAATGCAAAAGGGGAAATGTTTTTCCTTTTGTTTTGTTTTTAGTCTGTTTTGATAGCCCTCTGCCAGAAAAAAAGGGCAGGCTGTGCTGGCAGATGCACCACAGGCTGATCCTTTTCTGTTTCCAGGCTGGTCCCACTGGCCAGAGCAAAGCACCCTATGGGTTTTGAGTTTTACACCCTTGATATAGGCCATCTACAGGGGGCAAAAAAGAAAATAAATAAATAAACAGCCATGTGATTAATACCCCACCATTTTTATATGGGGTTTCAATTGCATAATTTTTGCTCCTCTTTTGATTTTTTTTTTCAATTCCTTCTGCTGCAGAATTCCGTGATCTTCTCCAAATAATATGAATGACCCCTGTACTACTGCAATTTCAAAAACAAACTTGTGTTACACTTTGCAGCTGGTTATCCTCTTCTCTTTCTTTTCAGATTTCTGAGCATTATGGCTTTTTCTAGAGAGCTGGGCCTTTGCCTTATATGTTCAAAAGATGATAATTTGAGCCTGGCTATTTGTACCTCGTGAAAATAAATCAAGAGTTGGTTTATTCAACAATCCAATTGTTTGTTTTCTTGGCTTTTCTCAGGAGTCTTTTCCAACATCAAAGTTCAAAAGCATCAATATTCTTATTCTGGTTCATCAAATTCAACTTTGGCTTCCAAAGACTGTCACAGTGAATATAATTACTTGTAGGTATTTTTCTGCCTAATGTACAGAGGTGGATTTGAAGCTGTATGGATGCAGATAGATAACTCAACAAGATGTCCATAACAAATTACATTTATTGGTTCATCAGGTATTCTCATATCTCATGTTTGTGACGAAGTTCTTCTTTAATGACCAATCCTTCATATATCTGCCTTGTAGTAAAAGATGGTTATCTCCTAACCCATCTCGTAGCGATAGAAAGAAGTTGCCATGAGTTAGAGAGTTCAGACAAAGAATGAAAAAAACCTACCCCACCCTTCGAGGGTCAATTTAGTGACCAATCAGGATTATAGATGTGGCCATGTGACATGAACTATATTTCCCAGGATACCTTTAACTATATTTACCATGATGCATTCCCTTAAGGGGACAGCTCATAATTCCTAAGTAACTATCCAATTCCCATAGACTGGCTGGAACAGCACACTCCCCGTCTGGAATTGTAAATTCCACTATTAAAAGAAAAGAAGGGAAAAAAATAACGATAAACTAAGATAAGCAGTAGACAGTAATATTAACTGAATAGCATATAACTAAGATAAACAGTTAGCTATATAACTAAGAGAAAAACAGTAAACATTTATAAAGCATCAAACAAAGCAAAGTTTGCAAAGCTTGAGGTTCAATCTTCAAGTTCGGCCTCTTGGTGCAAGTCTTCTGGTCACATCTGGCAGCCTTTTAGGGTGTACAGGTACTATTGGCAGTAAAGGTTAAAGTCTGCTGGTCACCTCTGGTGGCCTTTTAGGGTGTACAGGTACTCTTGGTGGCAAAGGTGAAAGTCTGGTGGTCACTTCTGGTGGCCTTTTAGGATTGGAATGGTACACTTGCGTCCACGGTATCAAAGGCCATTGGGAAACTGTTGGAAAGGGTGTTGTGTAGCATATACCCATGTAGAGTGTCTTAGTGGACATCTCTGGTGGTTGTTGGTAGCCTTTTAGGGTGTCCTAGCAAAAGTGTACTGATCGGCGGTGGCCTCTTAGGCTGGAACGTCAGTCTTGTTTTTGATGGTGCTAAAGGGCGTCAGAAGGCTGTTGGAATGGATGGTGCTGAGGCAATTGCCTGGGTTGGAGCCTGCATCTGATTGACACTGACAATTCCTACGATCCCCCATTCTAGTGGAGATTTGATGCCCACTAGGCCGCCTACAGGGCCGCCGACTGACTCAGAGAAGAGAAAGGCGCATGGGGCATTATTTGTCAGCAAGAGTAGGATATCAGCCTCTGGATCTAGAGCAGGGAAGTGATGAGCCAGATGCTGTAGGTGAGGTATGCTGCTTATAACCTCAGGTGTTGCAATCTGACTGCGGTCGTTCGGTATCCCATCACATTCAAATGTAGGCGGTAGAGGGAACCAGGAACTTCCATCCAGTGACTCTATGCAGAGTCCAGTGGCTCTCCTCCGTGCCATGCTTCTTGGTCCATGGCATGCTGATACAGTGAAGGGAAGTGTGGCCACGTGACATGAACTACATTTCCCAGGATACCTTTAACTACATTTACCATGATGCATTTCCTTAAGGGGACAGCTCATAATTCCTAAGTAACTATCCAATTCCCATAGACTGGCTGGAACAGCACAGGTATTCTGATCTTCATAGATATAGACATATCACAGTATCTGGACATCTTTTCCATGGCTTTCATGACTATTCTATCAACTGCTAGACTGAGGGTTTTTTTTTTTTAACAGGTTGTTCCTCTGAGGGATGTGGCCAAAAGACAAAAACTATCCATCAGTTCATTGTCTTCATTGGTGATTCTAAGGTAGATCTACCTGCTGTCATTAGTTTGATCTTTATATTTAATTTTAGTCCCATCTTTTCACTTTGTTCCTTAACTTTTATTACTAAAGTTTGCAGAGCCTTCACATTTTTGGCTATCAGGGCATAGCACAGGTTCCTGAGGTTTCTTCTCCCAATTTTAAAACCACACTCATCTCCTTCCAACCCAGCTTCCTTTAATATAGCTGTCACATTACAACCCTTAAAAAATGACCTGGAGTGTCTAAGGACATTAGCTTGCTCAACTTTAGTTTAATCCAGTGGTGGGATTCAACTTCTTTTACTACCAGTTTTGTGGACATGGCTTGGTGGGCGTGGTGTAGCTTGGTAGGTGTGACTTGGTAGGCATGGCAGGGGAAGGTTACTTCAAAATCTCCATTCCCACCCCATTCCAGGGGAAGGATACTGCAAAATCTCCATTCCCACCCCACTCCTGAGGGAAGGTTACTGCAAAATCCCATTCCCTTCCCACCCCACTAACCTGATTCCCATCTTTGTTCTCCTGTGCAAGGCAACAAAAGAAGACCCAGCTCATCATCTGGGACTCAGAAGGCAGAGAATAGCTGGGGTGGGGCCAGTCAGAGGTAGTATTTGCTAGTTCTCCGAACTACTCAAAATTTCCTCTACCAGTTCTCCAGAACTGGTCATAACCTGCTGAATACCACCTCTGGTTTAATCCCAGTCTAACAATAGAACTGAAAATGAATACCAGACTAAACGTTTTATGACTGGTCTCAACATTCAGACATGCAATTTTCCTAGCCAAGGAAATCTGTCACAATTTATGGAACAGAAAAATGTCCCTTTAATTTCCAGAAAGCTGTGTGGCTATTATTCTGCACCTGGCAATATAAATATAAAAATATATAATTTTTGCACAATTTCTTAAAATTCTAAACAGGCTCAAAGGAAGTTTTTTGATGGTTAAGGCAGTTTTTACACAGAACTCAGCACCAAAGCAGTGAAGGCCAACTTTCACATTAAGAGATCTATTCTAAGCCTAGATGTTAAAGGATCTAGATGATAAAGGAAAAGAGGAAAAGAAAAGTAGAAACAGTGACCCTGCAATTCTAGGAGCAAGACTAAAACAGGAAGGCAGTTGCAATTTGCTGTAAAGAATGTTAATGAAATATCTGCAAGCCCTTGGGTGCATACTGAATAAGGCTTTTGCTCTTTTCTGTATTTATTTAGTAATCAAGTTAAGACAAATTGTGGTCAGCAGGATACCCCTAGAGAAATGCAATGTCATTTTTATCCCATTTCTATGCAGCTGGACATGAATTTCTACTGACATTTCTGCCTCTTTGCCAAGCATTAAACTATTCTCTACTCTTAATAATTGGACTGCACAATTAGCAATGGAAACTTGACAGTGATAAATCAGAAAGCCATGTCCCAGAAAAGAAAACCAATGTGGGACACACAATTTTTTCTCCTACCCAGGATTCTTTGTGGAGTATGAATCATGATGAATGTGTCAATTTCAATATCTTTCAGTTTCTATTTTTTAAAAATTTTAATTGATTTTCCCTTCTTCATCATATTTTCAAATTGAACACAAATTGTGTTGTGTGACCACTTTGCCTAATAATTCCATTTTGTTAGTGTACAGAACTTTCTCAAGTACTTTCTCCTATTTTTGCTTATATTTATAAATCATGGTCATAAGACCTATTAGGTCCTGGGTCTCTGATGAATCATAAAGATCCTTGCATCCATGCTTTCTCAATTTAGTCCATGGTATGAGAGAAGCACCAGATTTTCAAGGATGACCTGAAAAAGAACAGGGTGATGAAATCAGAGTCTTCCATTGGATGATACTCCAGAAAATAGATAGTGTGATAAAGAAGTTTTAGAGATGCAGCCAGATAGCATTACTTAACCAATGGGATTTTGATCAATGGGAATAGGATACAAACTCTATCTGAACAGATAGGTTGGAGAGAAGCTGTGGATGAGAGATGTTTCCCCAAGACTGATAAATGGCACTTTTATATGACAAAGCTCCATATATTTATATGCAATTCATATAAAGAAATTTGGAGTTTCATCTATGTCCCCTGCCTTTAGACTGCAGTTATTCTTTTTAGACCTGTGAGTGCTACTGGCCTGGTTATAGAATAGACAGCATACTTGCAGAATATTTCTTCTCTTGATTTATTCAGCCACAATTTGCATCTAAATAATAAGATTTTCTGAAGTATGAAATCCTAGCTTATTGTTATTTCAAAGTTTATAATAAAACTATAACTTCAAGTAATAGAAATTAATTTATCCAAGTTCAATAAAGGAGGTAGATATTAATAAGAGAAATGCTAATGAAAGTGGTGTCTCTATAGGATTTGAACCTGTACCATTTCATAATCTGTTCAATGAACTTTATTCATAAATTACCCTGGGCCATCAGTATGATGTAGTCAAGTGTTGCCTTAGCCATTTGAGGACACATTCACAGTCCCAGGAATGCCATAAAAATATATTGAATTAGAAAAGTAATTAAAAACTTTACATGACCATGTAATGCAGACAACATACAGCTCATAACTAGATCTTTACATTTCTGAAATTCACACAAACATAATGTATACCTGCTCACGCTTTGCTATTTTAAAAAGGAACTTTAGAGATATGCATTGCTGATTACATACATTTCCTATCTCAGAATTCCATCTGAATGATTACCTAGTCCCAGTAATCATCTAGAAACCTTTCTAACAGTTGTCATTTTTGGGGTTTCCCCATTCAAGTGCTGGTTAAAGCAGAAAATAACTGCTGTCCAATTTAAACTAGAATCAGCATGCAAATAATTTAATAATCTCATAATAATCTCAGCTCTGTGCAGCTCTGCAAAATCCTATTTACAGTAGATTATGAAAATGACATATGCACAGTATCTAATGAATAATTTGTTTAGATTTTTCTTAAGAAAAATTGGTAGATTTCTATTGCTTGTCCTTAAAAGTAGGACTTGCAACCAATTTACAAAGTTTGAAAACTGAAAAGTTTTGTTGTAATTAATTGAGAGAAAAGAGAAGACAATCAGGTATACAAAAAGACCTTTTGTCAATTTGGAAAAGGATCAGGTCTGCTGCAGCCATCTTCCTGTTTCTCATCATGCCCCACAGGGAAGGAAGTCTGGAATATCAGACCAGACAACAGTAGATGGGAACCAAGATCAACTCAACAGGTGCTGGCCAGAGAGTATGAGGAGTTGCCAAAGAGACACTAAATATGCCTAACTGGACAATGTGTTCTGTGACAATAAGGGAAGGAGTTATCTATTCTTTAATTATACTGAAACTGCGGGAATAGTTAGATCTGGTTTAATGTCAAGGTTCCAACTAATAAACCCAACCAATTCAGCACTCTGAGACTTGCAACTTTCTCAAAGAACTGTTTTCATCCATGCCAAAATGATGTACTCAATAAAACAGTTCTTTGTGAAAGTCCCAAGTCTCAGAGTGTTGAATTGGTTGAGTTTATTAGTTGGAACCTTGATACCTTTACTACATCAAACACAGTTTGGAATAAATCATTTAAAAAATGCATTCTTGAATAAATGTTCTCGATGTGGCCTGTAAATCACTATTACTATTTGTTTTGACTTCCTTTTCATTCCTGTAACTCGTATCTTCCCCTCTGTTTCTTTCTTTTCTAATTAATTAGCCCTAAAAAAAATGTCTAAGTTGAATTGATTCATTTTTGAAGAAATACCAGAAAAAGAATATTTCTAACTTTTAAGAGCAGAGCAAAAACAAAATAAACGCTAAAGAAAAAAAAACTAAATAAAAATATAAAAATCTATTAACTCTGTGAAAGGCATGCAATCAACTATGTGGATGGGTTTAAAAATAGGAGTCAAGTTAATCAAATCAGATTCTAATAGGCTACCATATGATTCCCACCATTGGTTGTCCAGTCTCAAAACTATCCCCTGCCTTGCCTCATAGTCTGAGTTCAGGTGGGCGTCTCAACATAGGGAGCGAAAGGAGAAAGAAACGACAGGAGATGAAGTTCCTCGGGATGAGTGCGCCCAGAATGTCTTGGCACACGCTCTTTTATTATGCTCATTCAAAAGGGAGTGATTGTTTATTCAGAGCCTAGGTCAAGCCCAGGTCAGACAGGATACAAAGGATTTACAATAGCTCAAACAAGGTAAGATACCAGGTCAGACAGGATGGCAAGATTTATAATTTGATCAGGATATTCCTTCTTCACAAAGCTGCATGCCAGACAATGTAATCTCAAATGTAAATAGGCTATTTCTACAGAGGTTTAGCTCCTTGTCTCTGTACGTGCCCTGTAAAAGGTCACTGAGAAGACAGAAGCTCAATGATTACACGTGAATGATACAATGTTGCAAATGCCTGAATGATACATAGTTGCAATGATACACAGTTGCAAACACATGAATGATACATAGTTACAACATCTCCTCTGTTTTTATTATTTATGACGAGTCTTCTTCCTTGTCCAAGAAGACAGGAACCTTTTTTCTGAAATGTTCACCGTCTCAGTCATCTAGGCAGGAGTGTGATCCGTCAGCGTCAGGGTTGTCCAAGGAGCGGTAACTCAGCAATGACATTTTTTCATGAGCTTGCAATAACACATTAACATTAGCAGTTATGGAGGATAATTGATTTTTCAAAAATTGCAATATTCTATTAAAACAAAAAGGTCCTATAATACATATCACTATAATGATTATTAATGGTCCTGCCAATGCAGTTATAAGGATTGTAAGCCATGGTGAAATAGAAAACAAGCCTTGATACCAATTATACATGTTTAACCTTTCGTTTTCTCTATCTTTTAAGTGTTTTTCTAATTCTTTCATAGAATCCAACACGATCCCTCTGTTATCAGCATAAAAACAACATTCTTCTTTTAGCGCAGCACACAATCCCCCTTGTTTTAAAAATAACAGATCTAAGCCTCTACGATTCTGCAAGACCACTTCTGAGAGGGACGTCAAGGAGTTTTGCAAAGCTGTAATTGATTTCTCAATTCGTAATAAATCATCATCAATGACTGAATCCAGAGCTGTAATTTTTTGGTCAGAGACAGCTAGTCCTGCAATGCCCGTGGCTGTGCCCATGGTGCCCAGAGAAAGCAGTAAACCTAGAGTGAGAGTACTAATAATTTCCCGCTTTGCTCTGAGGGGGTATTCCATGGGTGCCTGTAGGGATATAAAATCATCAGAGTTATACACGTTAATTTTTGGTACAAGCCATACTTGAATGCAAAATGATTTGGATTTAATAAGTTCATCCCCGTAGACACATGCTGTGAGACCGGTGGAACAAGCCCAGACAGAGTTATTGCCAGGGATAAAATACATTCCTTTCAGGCGTGATGTTAAATTTCCTCCTGAAGTGGTGTAGACTACAGAGTATCCTCCGATGGTGTGGGTGCGGCCAAGGCGGTTCTTAGGAAGATATACATTACAATGATAGCCATTAGAAACATTATGACAATATTGTGAGTAATTGGATAGAATATTTCCTAAGCAACAACCAACCCCAGTGATGGAAGAAACAGTAATAGTGGAGTTCCTCCAACGGCAACGTTCGTCTGATGTGGAATTAGCAATGGATTCTTGGGAAGCGATGGCTTCGTAAAAAGGTGGAGAGGCAGAAATACAAAGCCAACATGTGGAGGCAATTGATGAGTTTGAAGAGTTCAGCAAAGCATAGGAAGCTTTGATCATTGGAATCAATGGGTTAACTCCCTGTGTTATGGGTTGCAAGAATGGGGATTTTATAACCTTTTCATGTGGTCCCACCGGGTTAGAGCGAGGGAGTTCAATGTGACGTTGAATGTAAAAAATATTTCCATAATGCTTTTCCGGCCAGACTCCTTTTAGGCGGGCACCCCATTTCAAGCCAGTGTCCCATAGGGTACTTTTCTTGCCTTGGTCCGTGAACCTTATGGTTACCGGGTTGCATTTGGGCAATTTTTTATCACTGCATGGAATATCCCATGTGGTGCGAGTGACAGTAATGAGATCACCCTTAGTGCCCGGATCCCAATAAATATGTCCAGTTGAAACACACGACCAGGCTTTGCAAAAGTAATCCGACGACCCCCCGCAGTCGAGAAGTCGTTGGGCAGGGGTCTGAGTGTTGGAAACGGGCTGTCCGGGGCATACATAAAACCTATATTTATTTACCACTCTATGACTAGGCTCCGTTGGATGAGAAGGCGAGTTGTAGGCGGTGGAGCCTACAAGCATTTCTGCCAAATCGAATTGAAGTGGTGGGTAGAAGTCTTCTATGCGAGAAGAATTGGTTGTAGAGCTTAAACGAATGCCTTGAAAGTCTTTTATAGTCCAAGTAATATTATATTTTCTATGAGGCTTCTGCGGATCGTCATGGACAGTTCTTTTGAAGCGTCGTTTGTTGGCAGGATCAGAGTTCGGATATATAAAAGCATCACAAGTAGGAGAGAGGACTATGGACAAGTTAGTTGTAGAACATTTACGAGATGAGAAGGGAAAGCAATTAGTAGAAAAAGGAAAATAATTACAATGATGACAATGAAGATTAATTTGGTCATTCATCAAGGATGTTAGTTGGGTTGGAGGAACCCGTAATACAAGAGAAGGACATTTAGGTCCCCCTATGTCTAGCTTGAATAGAGGAAAAGTTTTTAAGGTTCTTTTCCATAGGAAGAATAAAGAAGGAACAAAAGAGCGAGTGATAGAGTGTTCTGTAAACAAAACAGAAGTGACAGAGTGAAAGCTATGGGTAGCATTTTCATGACGTACCCACATGGAACAAGTATAATAGCCTTCTGTTAATGAAGTGGCTTTAACACGAATAATCTTTTGACAGGAAGCATAGGTTTTGTTGAAGTATGTGTGAATATAAGGAGTTAGATTTATGGGAAGATTATTATGCCAACAGACAATAGGACAGTCACTATCATAATTAATAAAGCGAAATTCTAATGTGGTCCAATGACCATGTTGAACAAAGGTATAAGTAGGATATGAATAAGGTAGAAATTGCAAAGAGGATATAGGTAAGAATATCAGGAAGAGTTTAAGATGCAGATGTAGCGGAGGAATTCCCATGATAGGGTCTTACCGCCCGACCAGGGACCCAGCAAGTGGTTTTGTCTGGTAGTAAAATCGCAGCGTAGCCTCGTCCCCAGGTGAGAAGCTCAGCGGGACCCTGCCAGGCGGGATCTGGCAATCTGCGATAATGTACCAGAGGTCTGTTAGGGGGGGTGAAGGGGAGGAAAAATGACGTGAGGCAGCAGAAGTAGGAGGAATGCCAGTCAGATTAAGAAAATTTAAAGTGTAAAGACAAATGTTAAGAGAATTTTGCAATACTGGGAGGTTGGGAGGTTTTTCCCGCAACGAATATCGATCAAGAGCACGTTTCAAAGATAAGTGAGCTCGTTCCACAATAGCCTGCCCCTGGCTGTTATAGGGAATCCCAAACTTGTGAGTTACATCCCATCTGTTACAGAAGTCCTGGAAAGCAGAACTCGTATAGGCAGGTCCATTGTCTGTTTTGATTTCTTTTGGACGTCCCAGCGAGGCAAAAGTACAAATTGAATGATTGATGACATGTTTTACAGTTTCTCCCCTTTGAGGAGTAGCCAGAATAAACCCTGAATATGTATCGATGGAAAAGTGCAAATATTTCCAAGGGGCAAAAGGTGGATACTGAGTTACATCCATTTGCCAAATTTCACAAGCTTTTAATCCTCTAGGATTTACTCCTATGG
The DNA here is from genome assembly GCA_015471245.1 of Laticauda colubrina. Taxonomy (NCBI): domain Eukaryota; kingdom Metazoa; phylum Chordata; class Lepidosauria; order Squamata; family Elapidae; genus Laticauda; species Laticauda colubrina. The sequence goes on from BLBF01000037.1 coordinate 294,818, forward strand.
GAATGGAATGTCCTTGCTTACTACATGTGGGGCATTGTTGAATAATGGCAGCAGCTTCTGCCTGAGTTAGAGAAAATTGTTTTTGTAATGCTTTTTTATTTTGGTGAAAATAGTCATGGCTTTGGGCTGCTGTCAGATTACAAATTGATTTACCTGATGCAGCTGCTGCAGCAGCGTCTGCCACCTTGTTTCCCTCCTGTAAAATATCAGGAAGAGGTTGATGGCTCCTGATATGTGCTACAAAGAATGGATGCGTACGGCTGTTGATACATTGTTGGATAGGAAGCATCAATTTTAACAAAGGAACAGATATGCTAGGAGATAAATAGGCTTGATATATATTTTTCAAAATCTGAGAAACGTATAAGGAATCTACTATTAAATTAAAAGGAGCTTTTTGAAACTGTTGAAACGCAATAAGAGATGCAGCAAGTTCTGCCTGTTGAGCAGAAGATTGCGGAGGGGTAATTTTAGTTTTCCACTCTCCCTCCTGGTACCATGCACAAGCACCATACATTTCCCCCCCCATCTGCATAAAGCATAGGTGCATCTACTAATGGAGATATTGAGAGGGGGGATTGCCGGTTTGTATGATAGGATAAAGGGAGGTAGCTGCAAGGGTGTCCTCATCCATTTCTCCTTCATAAAAGGCTTGCTGAATGGCTTTTACAACACCCCCCCCACCTCGGGAGGGTGGTGGAGGACACGAAACTCTACATTTAAAGAAGTGGATTGGATGGAGGGAGGCTCTCGTAATGACTTACGATCATTGGGAGCGGAGGGTTGTAGGACAGGAAAGTTATCATAACTTGGTGGAGGAGATTCAAATACACTCTCTGCTTCTATTTTATAATGGACTTTTAAAGCCTCCATAATTTTCCTCCAAGTGACCAAAATGCCAATAGGTGCACGAGGAGGATTATGGAGATAGTCACCAATTTTTTGCCAAATGGAGATTTTTAAGGACCCTTTCTCTGGATAAGTGGGACAATGTTGCCACACATAAGTCAATAATGTAGCAATAGGTTTAATTTTTACAGGCGAGCCCTTTAAATTAGCAGAATATTTAGAAGAAGAAGCGACTAACTCCCTCAATTCCTTCAGATGCTCTGTCTGTTGTTGAGAAAAGTTTCCGCCCATACTTACGAAAGTCGAGACTGTGTTTCAGATCCGATGATGTGCAATTCACTTCAGGCCTGGCGAAGCACAGCTCCCATCGAGCGGGTAAGATATGAGCGCGTCGTGGCGTATCCCCCTTAGGGAATCACGTCGGGGTCAACAGAATGCAGTATCTGCTATCCCGCATTAGATAGGCATCTCATGATAGGGAGCGAAAGGAGAAAGAAACGACAGGAGACGAAGTTCCTCGGGATGAGTGCGCCCAGAATGTCTTGGCACACGCTCTTTTATTATGCTCATTCAAAAGGGGGTGATTGTTTATTCAGAGCCTAGGTCAAGCCCAGGTCAGACAGGATACAAAGGCTTTACAATAGCTCAAACAAGGTAAGATACCAGGTCAGACAGGATGGCAAGATTTATAATTTGATCAGGATATTCCTTCTTCACAAAGCTGCATGCCAGACAATGTAATCTCAAATGTAAATAGGCTATTTCTACAGAGGTTTAGCTCCTTGTCTCTGTATGTGCCCTGTAAAAGGTCACTGAGAAGACAGAAGCTCAATGATTACACGTGAATGATACAATGTTGCAAATGCCTGAATGATACATAGTTGCAATGATACACAGTTGCAAACACATGAATGATACATAGTTACAACATCTTCCCTCTCAAACCTGAGTATAAACCACACTTGGGAAATCCAACAACATGGAAAGTCCAACATCTGTATATTATTAATGTGAAAGTTCAGACCTACAGCACATTTAATATTTAATATTGTATTCTACATATTTGTATTAGGTAGTTACAGAACCAATATTTATATGGTGTTTCTTTAGATATTCCATGATACTGAGAATAGAGTAGAGCTGTCAAGAATCAGAGTCCAACACTCTGCTCAAGCAGGAGACCCTATACAATTTCAGACAAGTGGCAGTCAAGTTTTTTCTTAAAAACCTCCAGTGTTGGAGCAACCACAACTTCTGAAGGCAAGTTGTTCCACTGGTTAATTTTTCTAATTGTTAAGAAGTTTTTCCTTAATTCCAGGCTGTTTCTTTCCTTGATTAGTTTCCATCCATCATTTCTTGTTCTGTCCTCTGGTGTTTTGGAACATAGGTTTACTCCCTTTTCTCTGTGGCAGCCCCTCAAATATTGCTATATACTGCTATTGTGTCACCTCTAGTCCTTCTTTTCTTTAGGCTAGCCAACCCAAATCCTGCCACCATTCTTCATATGTTTTAGTCTCCAGGCCTTTAATCATCTTAGTTGCTCTTCTTTGCACTTTTTACAAAGTCTCAACATCTTTTTTTGTAGTGTGGTGATCAAAACTAATGCCAGTTTTGCATTCCAGATGTAATTTGCCAAGCTTTTATAAAGATATATTAATACTTCACATGATTCAGATTCTATGCTCTGATTGATGAAGTTGATGAAGACAAATGCAATTTATTTGTTTATCAACAAAATGATATAAGAAATTTAATAAAAGGAAGAAAGGGGGGATGGAGGCCGGAAGGAAGTCAGGAAAGAAGGCAGAAAGACAAGAAGGCAGGAGACATTAGGCTTCAAAATATTGCAAGAGTATTATTGGCTACTTCATTAGACAAAATACATAGGTGCAAAACGATTAGCCATTTGTTTCTTGTACCACATTATAACATCTTCAAATCCATTTAAGTTCCAGTGAAGTCTTCTCTGACTGTGTCATTCTTAAAAATCTCCAATGATTAAACCTGATTCTAGAAAGCAACCATCCATGTGATATTTGAAACTGCTTCAGTTGTCTGAAAGTGCAACTAATGTCATTTCAAGGTCTGCCTCCTTTACCTTATTATAGTAGCAAATCATGCCACTGGATGTTTTAAGAATGAAATAGTCTAAACACTTTGATTGGCCTAGCTTTTCAGCCAGAGAGTTAAATAGTTAAACAATGATTGATTGGAATAAGGTTAGTTAAGCCAATGTTAAATATGCTTAAAAAGTGAGAGAATTGTGAAAAATGAGATTCCCACCCCCATTATTTTTCTCTGGGCTTTGAAAGATCAAGCGAAAACAACCTTTTGTGTTAATAGTTGGAAATGTTGCCAACTCCTTCATGAAATCTTGGAATTAAATGACATGTCAGAGCCAAATGCTCAAAATAATTGGTATTCAGAGGGTGAGGTTTTTTTGCTTTTTGCTTTGTTTTGGAATCCAACATTAACCCTGTGCAATGCCACAAATAAAAATAATGAGTATATAAACTCTCTCTGCATAAGAACTTTCATAATCTCAGGGAAAAGTAAAAGATAAGGATGGATATACACAGAGACAGAATAGAGCATATGCACCTCCAATTTTGTAGTTGATAACTAATTATATTTTCAGAAGAATTTTAAGTAGTAAAAACTGAAAAACCAGACTAAATCCAGTAATTCAAGCAAGAATTTCTGTAGAATTTTAAGAAATGCAAATCTAGATAAGCAAAGAACCTATACCAAAATAGAGTAATCATAGTAGCTCTGTGTATATTATGAACATGTGTCTATATGTTATATGTTAACATAGTCACCATATGTACTGCTGCCATTCCATATAATCCACATAATTCTATGTGGTTTTCTTTGCAAATCAGGCTAATATATAATGGGATGACATTAAGGCATGAAAATGTTCTACTATATTAATGAGGATAGTTAGCTTGAAGCATCTATTCCATATTTAGAATAGCATCTATGAAGCATCTATTCCATATTTAATTATGATATGGTTTTTTTTTTTTTAACCAGGATGCCTATATACACATGTTGGTTATATGGGATGTCCAAATCTTGCTGAATTACAGGTGAAACTCAAAAAATTAGAATGTCGTGCAAAAGTTCATTTATTTTAGCAATGCACCTTAAAAGGTGAAACTAATATAGGAGATACTCATTACATGCAAAGCAAGATAGTTCAAGCCATGATTTGTCATAATTGTGATGATGATGGCTTACAGCTCATGAAAACCTCAAATCCACAAGCTCAGAAAATTAGAATATTACATGCAATCAATACAAGGATTGTACGTTGAACAATATCGGACCTCTGAAAAGTATAAGCATGCAGATGTACTCAGTACTTGGTTTGGGCCCCTTTTGCAGCAATTACTGCCTCAATGTGGCGTGGCATGGAAGTTATCAGCCTGTGGCACTGCTGAAGTGTTATGGAAGACCAGGATGCTTCAAGAGTGGCCTTCAGCTCTTCTGCATTGTTCGGTCTCATGTCTCTCATCTTTCTCTTGGCAATGCCCCTTAGATTCTCTGTGGGTTCAGGTCAGGCAAGTTTGCTGGCCAATCAAGCACAGTAATCCCATGGTCACTGAACCAGGTTTTGATGCTTTTGGCAGTGTGGGAAGATGCCAAGTCCTGCTGGAAAATGAAGTCAGCATTCTCATAAAGCTCATCTGTGGAAGGAAGCATGAAGTGCTCCAAAATCTCCTGGTTGATGGCTGCGTTGACCCTGGACTTAATGAAGCACAGTGGACCAACACCAGCAGATGACATGGCTCCCCAATTCAACACAGACTGTGGAAACTTCACACTGGACTTCAAGAATCTTGCGGTGTGTGCCTCTCCATTCTTCCTCCAGACTCTGGGTCCTTGGTGTCCAAATGAGATGAAAAAGTTGCTCTCATCAGAAAAGAGGACTTTGGACCACTGAGCAACAGACCAGGTCTGTTTTTCTTTAGCCCAGGTAAGATGCTTCTGACATTGTTTGTTGTTTAGGAGCGGCTTGACAAGAGGAATAGGACATTTGAAACCCGTGTCCAGGATCCGTCTGTGTGTGGTGGCTCTTGATGCACTGACTCCAGCCTCAGTCCACTCCTTGTGAAAGTCCCCCAACATTTTGAATGGCCTTTTCTCTCCAGGCTGTGGTCATCCCTGTTGCTTGTGAACCTTTTTCTTCCATTTTTCCCTTCCACATAACTTTCTATTGATGTGCTTTGCTACAGCACTTTGGGAACATCCAACTTCTTTTGCAATTACCTTTTGAGGCTTTCCCTCCTTATGGAAGGCGTCAATGATGGTTTTCTGCACAACTGTCAGGTCAGCAGTCTTTCCCATGATTATGATTCCTACTGAACCAGATTGAGAGACCATTTAAAGACTCAGGAACCCTTTGCAGGTGTTATGGTTTGATTTGCAGATTAGAGTGGGACACTTTGAGCCTAGAATATTGAACCTTTTCACGATATTCTAATTTTCTGAGATTGTAGATTTGGGGTTTTCATGAGCTGAAAGCCATAATCATCATCAATTATGACACATCACAGCTTGAACTATCTTGCTTTGCATGTAATGAGTCTATCTCACATATTAGGTTCACCTTTTAAGTTGCATTACTGGAATAAACGAACTTTTGCGGGATATTCTAATTTTTTGAGTTTCACCTGTATTTAAAGGCTTGGCCTTTAAAATTTTAATCAAATAGACTTGGAGCTTTCTGTGGATATTAAAAATTGAAGCTTTTCCAGTGTCACTGGAAAAGTAGTAAATTTGAGCAGTAAATTTGATCCAGAGGAGATTCAGGTGAGTCTTACAGATTGTGAAATCACATTAGTTTCCTTCAAGTTGCTTTTGGAGATTCATAGATGATTTGAAAAAGTTGGATGAAGTTCTTAGCATTGAATGCTCAAACATGGCTGGAGCTTTTCTTTAATTTATGGAGCAGAGGAGGAAATGGAATTGAATATGATGTTTGGCTCCCTGATAATGAGATAATGATGGACAATGACTTTTACCACCTCCACAAATCCTATCACTAGATAGGATTAGAGATTCTCATATTATTTAAATCTCACTGTTGAATTTGTTTTAGAAAATGGGTGTCAAACTTGCTTCGTCACATTGCCATTACATGATGTTTTGTGACATTTTCCCCATTTCCGGAACTGGGTGTGGGTGTGGCATGGGCTGCATGTGACACATTTGCCCTGCAGGCTACCAGTTTGATATCCTGTTTTAGAAGGTTCACTTGATGGGAAGGAGAGGTTCAAATTTATTGTTCAAAATTCCACTTTTGCTTTTCTTGTTCAAAATTCCTCCCAATTCTATTTTTCATTATTTTTGCCAGTCCTTCTATTTGTCACAGTTGCATTTACCTCAGTTCAATTCATTCATTTCTTATGTTTTTCCTTTTTCATTCATTCTCCTATCCCTGAAAAGAATCCATTCCTTATTTTCTTTCTGTTACTGTCTGATTTTTCCTCCACTATGTGAATGAGACTGAGATAAAATGCTTTCTTTTAAAGTGTTGCTTATATACTTGAAAATATATTTATTATGATTTATTATATGTGTAGCAGTAATAATATGAACAGAGTATGTATATTGCTAGAAAAGCAACACATCATTTTCATGCTAATGGTTTGCTAACAAACCTACTACTCCAGAAAAGGAAGTGTTCTTTCAACTTTAATATGAATGGCCTTTTAAAGAATTTTAGAAAAAAAAATCAAGTAAAACATTTTTATGCATTGGGTCAGCATAATTTTTTAAATATGCTTTTTGGGAACAATCTGGAGATTGATTTGCTATCATTTAAAAGAGATATAGGGGATTATCTCCAGACTGCATGATGGTGAAAATCCTAAAGATATTGTGTTGAAATTTTGCAGTGTTAATATCTTTAATATCTATTATTTCTATTATCTTTTCTTTCTTTTAATTTGGCCCAAAATGAGCCTCCTGCAAGTGCGTTGATGTTTCCCTAATATACTCTATTGGCAAAAACCTTCTATCAGGGCAAACAGCATGCAGTAAATCTTTTGCTTTCAATTACTTAATTATGTTATTTTCAAATTTCAAATATTTGAGTTTGAATTAGACCTTGGCTTTTTTTGCAAACCCTCTAAATCTGGTTCCCTTAAATAATCCTGTTGAACAGCAAAGATAAATTTAATACACAACAGAACAGAATTAAAAAAAAACAGGGAATGGATATACTACATATAATGTTTGATATCAAGAATCTTATGTCCCTGGGCTGGCGTACTGGCAACCAAGCACAGCTCCTGTGATCTATATGTCATTTTGCACAATTGACAAATATTTAGATGAAAAATGTTCAGAGGAAGGTCAGACATGTCCATATTCAGGATTCTCCTTGACAGAAGTTTCAGTCAAGCCATCATTCTCCGTCTTAAAAATTTCACACATCTCTGAACTACAAGCAGCTACAGGATACTGATATTCTATGCACTATTCATAGCTGAACTTACTAATTTCCTTTTTAATTTCTTGCAATACTTCATTATGATTCTAGATTGACTACCATTACCTGCCTGGCATTGCTCACACCGCCTCCATCATTGTGTGAACCCATCATCAGTTTGGAGGGAAAATGAGATTTTCCTTCTGAAGTTACTTTGTCCAAGGTTCGGATGTGAATCCAAGAAAATAAAAGGAGCACAGATGTCATTTTTTGTATGATAGTAGAGATGACATAGTTTACTTTACATTCCCTACCAAGCAAACCTTTTTCAGATAACACCTGTGAAGAAAATAACAAGTTTTCACTAGTCCAGAATGAGGAAGCAGTTTGTCATCTTGAACTGATCCTCATACCTCATCTTTTAATCCCAGGAATGTTTTGCAGTGGCACACATATCTGTTATGAACTTTCATCTGGTCATTTGACACCTTCAAGTATGTGGCCACATCTCACTTGACCTTTAGTCAGTAGGGTTATTATTGTTGCTAGCTACACTGGGCATAGGAAACCTGAAGTGTAATTGCAAGGAGGCATCATTGACAGTCTGTATCTTGTTTTGTAACTCATACTGAATACACTGCAGTTGTGTTTCAGGTATTTTAATATAACACGATTCCTAGGCTTCCTGTGTTTTAATTTGAATAACATTTTGAAGCTATAAATCCTCAGAAATATAACAGGCTAAAATTTGATCAAACAGTGGCATCCAGTGGGGAATGTAAAAGCATATTTTGCACAAGATGTTGTTACTTTTAACAAACTGCTAACACAGGTACATTAATAGCAATCCAGAATGGCAGGCACAGGAGTGTACATTTAGTTTACAAATTATCATACAGAGCTGGTCTTTATGTAAAATTTTAAGATCTGTGGCAGCTCCTTCACTTCCCCCTATCACTGGTGTTTTTTTTTAGTTGGCTTAGTTTCATTTCACGATTGTGCTTTCTGATTCATTATCAGGTTCTGACAGGGATTTCTTCTCCTGCTATCTACTCTGAACAAAAATGGAAAGAGACAAGACAAGCTTGCTATGTGTATGGTAGAACTGCATAATTTAGGTATTAAAAGCAAGCACATTGTGTCTATATGAAACCTATGTGTAAGACCAAACTGTCTGAGTTTTTTTTTTCTCTCTTCAGAAGATTTTTCTTCATAGACTTACAGTGAAAGGCAGTTAATGAGGAAATAAATGTTTGTGTATATTTGTGAAAGAAACCTATTACTTTTAAATTTAAGTTTTTTTTTCTGAAAGCAATTAGCTAACTAAGACTAGAGAAAGAATTATGTATTAGATATTGGTTTGATATCAGCTCTATGCTTATTCACTTCCATATGTCTGTAGACCAGCTTGGTCTATTTTAAGGGATATTATGGTGAAATCTGCCTTCCACTTTCACTAAATCTGTCTTCTATCTTCACTGCAAAGATTCTTTTCATTCATTCCCTCAGTTGGAATGTTAAAAAAATGTTGGTTGTATTTTGAGCATTTTTAGAAGACTTGGAGGATGGTATATGTCTCACTTCCTTTATGTCATACATCTCCATTGTTCTGCTACTGCTCTAGAAAAACACCATGAGAGGACCTTCCTAACTCTGTCTTTTCCTGGGGTTTAGTTGCAAATTGGGAAGCCAGAAAGCTCAAATGTCTAAAAGAAATGGTTGCATAGTAAAAGTCAGGATATGATTGCAATACATTTTCAGAAAAGAAGAAAAAGAAAAAGGAGGATGAGGATGAGGATGAAGACTCAAGAATTAACAGATACTTAATGAATTTGAATTAAACAGAAAAGTAAATGACCAAAATGAAAGAAGTGCATTGAGATTGTGTGATATACATAAAATGAATTAAAGCCCCTGTCACACTGCACCAACAGATGCAAAAAGGATGTAAAACGGACAAAAAAGCTTGCCATCCGTTGGTTAACGCGATGTACTCACTGCCTCCATTTTGCTTCCTCTCTATCCGTCCAGCATCCGTTTATTGATGTTTCATCCGCTCAGAAAGTTTTCAGCTGCTCAAAACTTTTGCGCGGAAAGTGTATCCAATTCATCCGTTCTGCATCCGCTATGCATCCGTTAGGCATCCGTTCTGCATCTGTTATGCATCCGCTATATCCGCTAGGCATCCGCTGCGCATCCATGCAACTCACATCTGCTTGGACGCAGGGAGGAAGCTAAACAGAGGCAGAACGGATGCAGAACGGATGCAGAACAGATGCAGAACGGATGCAGAACGGATGCAGCACGGAAACAAAGCGTATAAAATGGAAAAAAACGTTCGCAGAGGGGACCTATCTCGGATATTAAGGATGAATAGAGGATGCCAAGAGGATGCCTAGAGGATGCAAAGGGACACCTATACTGCCTATAAAAAGGGGGAGCAACTCACCATCTCACTTTCAGACCAGCAGCCCAACTGTGCAGACCTCTGCAGCCTTCATCTGACTCTTCCTTTTCCACAGCATCCAGTCATGTCCACTGTGGATCGTACCACAGTCCTTTTGGCAGCCACCATCCTTCTGCAACAGTATGAAGCCATCTCAGGCTACTATGGGAAGAAAAAGAGGCGTCCAAGAAGCGTCTGGGTCCAAAAATGGATCGGGAGAAGAGCAGAGTACGGACTGTACAACAAGTTGATGGTGGAGCTCAGGAACAAAGACACTCAGGCGTTCCAGAACATCATGAGGATGCCTCCAGCCATGTTTGACGAAGTTGTGGAGCGGCTGACACCCAGGTTGACCAAGGCAAAAACCAACTTCCAGCCCAGCCTGGAACCTGGGCTCAAGGTGGCACTCACTCTGCGCCACCTGGCCTCAGGGACCACCTACAGGAGCATGCAGTACGGCTGGAGGGTGCCACCCATCAGCATTGTGGTCAGAGAAGTGGTGCAGGCCATCATCAAAGAATACATGGAGGAGCTCCTCCAGTGCCCCTCCACTGAAGAAGGCTGGAAGAAAGTTGCAGAGCAGTGATATCAGAGGTGGAACTTCCCACACATCGTTGCAGCCATAGATGGCAAGCACGTGGCCTGCAAAGCACCAGCCAAGTCGGGGTCCACTTATTTCAACTACAAGGGCTTCTTCAGCACCGTCCTCTTCGCCATGGTCGATGCTGACTACAAGTTTATGTACAATCGGTGGCAATTATTTGGTTGTTTTAATAACTTCATGAATGAGTTAATTTGATCTTTGAGATTCAACTCTGGAATATTCTCTCAAGAGATGGGATGAAAACTAACTCTCTTTTAAGCCCCTGTCATACAGCACCAACGGATGGAAAGAGGATGTAAAATGGAGAGAAACACTTGCCATCCGTTGGTTAACGCGATGCATCCGTTCTGTACTCACTGCATCAGTTTCTCATACTGTCTATCCGTCCATCATCCGTCTACTGAGATTTCATCCGCTCAAAAAGTTTTGAGCTGCACAAAACTTTTTGAGCGAATAAAGTATTCAACGTGTCCATTCTACATCCGCTATGCATACGGGGAACATCCGTTATACGTCCGTTGTCATCCGTTACGCGTCCGCTATATCTGCTAGGCATCCGCTGTGCATCCGCGCAACTCGCATCCGCTCCAGTGGAAAATGGACACAGGGAGGAATCGAAACGGATGTGGAACGGACATGCAGCATTAGTAGCACGGACGTAGAAAGGATGAAAGTGGATGCAGCTCGCATATAAAGCATTAAAATGGAAAAAACGTTCATATAGGGAACGTATCTCGGATATTTAGAATGTCTGCAGGATGCCTAGAGGATGCAAAAGGACACATAGTGGAAAACCTATATTTCCTATAAAACAGGGGAGAAATCACCTGGATCTCACTTTCAGTCCAGCAGCCCTGTGGTGCAGACCTCTTCAGCCTTCATCTGGCTCTTGCTCTTCCACAGCATCCAGTCATCTCCACCATGGATCGTCACACACTCCTTTTGGTAGCCGCCATCATTCTACAACAGTGCGAAGCCCTCTACAGGCTGTACCTGTTCTACGCGAAGAAAGGGAGGCGTCCAAGAAGTGTCTGGGTCCAAAGATGGATCGCGAGAAGAGCCGAGTACGGACTGTATAAAAAACTGATGGTGGAGCTGAGGAACGAAGACTCTCGTGCATTCCAGAACTTCATGAGGATGCCGCCAGCCATGTTTGACGAAGTTGTAGAGCAGCTGAGACCCAGGTTGACCAAGGCAAACACCAACATCCGGCCCAGCCTGGACCCTGGACTGAAGGTGGCACTGACTCTGCGCCACCTGGCCACCACGTACAGGAGCATGCAGTATGTCTGGAGGGTGCCACACAACACCATCAGCATTGTGGTCAGAGAACTGGTGCAGGCCATCATCGAAGAATACCTGGAGGAGCTCCTCCAGTGCCCCTCCACTGAAGAAGGATGGAAGAAAGTTGCAGAGCAGTGGTATCAGAAGTGGAACTTCCCACACACCGTTGGAGCCATAGATGGGAAGCACATGGCCTCCAAAGCTCCAGCCAAGTCAGGGTCCATTTATCACAACTACAAGGGCTTCTTCAGCATCATCCTCTTCGCCATGGTCAATGCTGACTACAAGTTCTTGTACATTGATGCTTCAGGCAACGGGTCATCTTCAGATGTCCAGGTATACAACACCAGTCACCTCAAGGAGGGGCTGGAACGCAACCTCATCATGGGCTTCCCAGATCCAGACCCTCTGCCCAACGACATGCAAGATGTGCCCTATTCATCATGGGGGATGACGCCTTCTCCCTTAGAACCTACCTCATGAAGCCCTACACTTCCAGGTGCCTCACCTGTGAAGAGAGGATCTTCAACTACAGGCTGTCCAGGGCAAGGCGGGTGGTAGAGAACGCCTTTGGCATCCTGGCCAATAGGTTCCAGGCACTTCTCACCACCATGCAGCATCGCCCAGAGACCGTGAGGAATATCGTGGAAGCTTGCTGCATCCTGCACAATCTCATGCGCACCCGCTATCCAGTGTTGCAGAACAGGCTCGTGGACCTCCAGCAAGGCAATGGGGACATGGAGCCTGGTGAATGGAGGCAAGGGCGAAACCTGATAGATACTGTGGATGTGCAAGGCCCCAACAGAGCTTCACGTGAAGGGAAGAAGCAGCACAACCTCCTGAAACACTGGTGCAACTCCCCAGCTCGAGCGGTGGAGTGGCAAGACAGGATGGTAGATGCTGAATGGATGCTTCCTTCAGCCTGTCTCATCACACTGATAAGATTGTGCCATGTATGTTGAGTGGCCCTACAGTGAACAGGGCATTCAATAAAGAGTTGTATTAATGTTGAAATGTGTGGAGCAATGATTAAATTGTTATTGATAATAAAGGGCCATAGGTGTGGCACCTGGGAGGGTGGACCATACAGTCCCACTATACTTGCACTGGAGGTTTATCTATCCCACTGCTATCCTTACTCATCCCACAGCTATTACCCATACCACAGGTATCTCTGCCCATCCCACAGGTACCCCTGCCCATCCCACAGCTATTACCCATCCCACAGCTATTACCCATCCCACAGATATCCCTGCCCATCCCAAGGGTTTCCCTTCCCATCCCACTGCTATCCTTACCCATCCCACAAGCATGCAAAGGCTTAAACCATTTCTAAAAGTTTCCACCAAGACTTTATTTACTAAAATAAATGAACCAAGTGTGTGAAGCAAAGATAAACTTTATTAATAAAAAACTGTAAAAGCAAAATGACCCAAGAAAAGTGTTCCAAGCAAAGATAAAGTCAACAGGTAGCAACCCAGTCACTGGCACTCTTCTCAGTCAGTCTGAGGCATTCCCATCATCTCAGGGGTGAAGGGTCCAGGTGCTGTGGAGGTGGCTGCTGCTGGAGTGCTGGTCTGAGGCACCATTGGGGTGCCTGGCCCGAAAGGACAACAGGGGATGGTGTGTGGAAGAAGCTCTCAGAGAGCTGGCTCAGTCTTGTGATGTTGACAGCCCCTTCCTCCATGACATGGGGTGTCAGTCCCAAGACTGATGACAGATGTTCTGAGGCCGGGCTTGGCTGTGGGCTGGAGGAAGGAGCAGTGTAGTGGGGCTGTCTAGTCTGCAGCTGAGCAAGGTGAGGCGTGGGTGGCATCTGTGGCGTCGGTGGCATCGGTGGCATTCAATGAACATGTGCCTGGACTGGGAAGGGCTGCCTGTGCTTCTGGAACTCCTGGTAGCCCTAGCCTTGGTAGGTGAGGGACTGTGGAAAGCCTTGGAAGGGCTGTGACATCACCTGGCGTGGAGAAGCAGACGTGGACTGGGTCGGAGCAGGTTCAGCTGGGCCTGGAGGGTGGTGCAGAAGATCTGTGATCCTCTCCTTTATCACCTGGTACTGGGATTCGGACATGTCCATGAGGGTCTGGTTGACGTAGGTGAGGAAGGGCTTGTGGTTTGAGGGTGGTATGTCATTGTGTACCATCTGAGAGAGGAGATCTACGCTGCTTTTGATGGTGTCCCTGATCTCCAGCAGGACAGTGTGGCTCTGCCTCTCCGGTCTGGCTCTCTGCCTGCTTCCTGTGGAGGTGGAGCTGGGGGTGGGTGTGGGTTGGTCTCTGGGGGAAGTGCCCTCTCCTTGCTCCCACTGCGTCAGGGGGTCCTCCACATGCTCCGCCATGGGGAGTGCAGCTGTCGGGGGGGGTCTCCATCGTGTGACGCTCCACAGATACCTGCCTGGACACAGGAGCTGACTCTTGGCCAGAAGAGGACTAGCTCTCTGTGGGCTGCCTGAGAGAGAGGGTAGACAGAGGGGCTGCTCCTCGGTGGCGGATCTCACCCTCCAAGAAGCTGCACTTGGCCATCACATAGATCTCCCGGTCAGTGAGCTTGACTGCAGCCTGACCAGACTTCTTGAGGTGCAGCTTCCCGTACCAGGTGTGCATGTGCTTCCACCACCCGAGGAGGATCTCCAAAGTGTAGCCCAGGCTCTCCGCCTTCTCTCTCCAAGCCGCCTGCTTCCTCTTGGTGTCTCGATAGAGCCTGTGTCCCTTCCGCCATAGGTACTCATTCTCCCTCAGCCATTTGAGTACCTCATCCTCATGTTCCTCTTCGATGGAGTATTGCCTCCTCTTCTGTTCTCGCGTATGCCTCTTCCTCCCTCTGGCAGGGCCTTCTGGGCCCTCATCAGAGGGGCTTCGAGGTTTTAGGGGCTGCTTCACCACACCACGACCAGCAGTAGCAGCAACAACAACAGTAGCAGCAAAAGCAGCACCAGCAGCACCAGCAGCACCAGCAGCACCAGCAGCACCAGCAGCACCAGCAGCACCAGGATCATCAGCAGCAGAGTAAGCACCAGCAGCACCAGCAGGACCTGCAGCACCAGCAGGACCAGGAGCACCAGGAGCACCAGGAGCACCAGCAGGACCAGCAGAGTAAGCACCAGCAGAAGCACCAGCACCAGGAGCAGCGCC
>BLBF01000037.1:309586-325127 GCA_015471245.1 Laticauda colubrina
GCACCAGCACCAGGAGCAGCGCCAGCAGAGTAAGCACCAGCAGAAGCTCCAGCACCAGGAGGAGCACCAGCAGAAGCCCCAGCACCAGCAGAGTCAGCCCGAGCAGCAGAAGCCCCAGCCGAAGCAGATTCAGGGCCAGGGGGTGGGATGGTGGCCAGGGTTGGCAGGGCTGGCAGAAGATGTCACAGGCTTCCTCTTCTTCCCCATGGTTGTTGGCTGGAGATGTGTCTGGCAGCAGGTCTTTCCTCTGAATGGTGACCTGCTTGTGAGCTGCATCCTTTTATATCTGTGGGGCTGACGCAATGCATCCTCCCCACATGCGCAGTGAACACTTCGCATCCGCTGGGCATCCACTAGGCCTCCGCTAGGCCTCTGCTAGGCCTCCACTCTGCATCTGTTCCTTCCGCTGCACATCCTCTTCCCTGTGCTCCCCCGGAAGCCCTGTGGATGTGCCATCCGCTTCCATCCACTTCCATCCGCTTTGGTGGAGCATCCACTTAACATCCTGGCTACATCCTCTCCCCATCCGTTCCTTTACGTTGTTGTCCGCTCTGCTTATGCAAATTTGGGACACTTTTGAGAGCGGATAACAACGGATGGAAAATTTTCTCGTCTGCTGTGTCCTTTTTACATCCCTTTTGCATCCGTCGGCCTATGTGACAGGCCCTTTAGTTACATTACCAAATGGATTTGTGAAAATATTGAAACTGTTGCTATTCAAACCCATTTTTAATGGCTTCTTGGTTGTGACATTTCATGCCTAATATGATCACAATTTTTTGAGGCTGTTTCATTATTTTGTCTATACGTGGGTGTCATTGCATATATGTTGATTTACATACATTTTACATAGGTAAAGGTAAAGGTTCCCCTCACATATACGTGCTAGTTGTTTCTGGCTCTAGAAGGCAGTATTTATCTCTGTTACAAAGCCAAAGAGCCAGCGCTTTCTGAAGACATCTCCAAGGTTATGTGGCTGGCATGACTAAATGCCAAAGGCACATGGAATGCTGTCACCTTCCCACTAAAGTGGTCCTATTTTTCTATTTGCATTTTTACATGTTTTCGAACTCCTAGGTTGGCAGAAGCTGGGACAAGTAATGGGAGCTCACTCCATTACATGACACTAGAGATTCGAACTGCTGAAATGACGACTTTTGTGATCGAAAAGCACAGCATCTTAGCCACTGAGCTACCACATCTCTACATTTTACATAATCTGATAAAAAATTGCTTGGATACTTGGATACAGAGTGATTCAAAATAAATCCATAAATAACTCATTCCTTTTCAGACAATGCAGTGCTTTATCAAGACTTGTGATGAAGAGGAGATCCCTACTTGCATTCAATGAAATGCAAAGAAAACATTTTTCAGATAGTGTCAGAGGATGAGAACAAGTCAGAAAAAATGTAGGGAGTTGCTACGGCTTCTTTACACTTCAGTTTGCATCCCAAATGTAAATGTATGGCTGAAGATGGCTTGCAGTCCTGAATTAATTCCTTTTAATTTAGAAGGTCATTTAGGACAGTTCCAGTGCCATTCTATGTAAAATACATTTTTATCTATTTATTGATTGCATGCATTTATTTCTTGTCCTTCAGTCTGGAAAAGTCCCAAGCTATTTACAAAATAATTGAAACAAGACAGTCCCTGCCCTTTGACTTACAATCTCAAAGGAGGAGGGCAGGGAGAAGAATAATTACTTAACCCAAACAGTATTTTCATCAAGACTGTGTTATAGAAAAGAATGCTTTAAGAGTAAAATATGCATTATATGGATGAATTAATTGGTTGATATTACAGAGTGCATTGCATATACATACATAAAAAATAAAAATAGAAAAAGTTTATAAGGAAAAAAAGGAGTTGTGGAGAATTATTGCTAGCAATTAACTCAGATTTCTAAATCTTATAATCCTGCTATCCAATAAACAGAAACCAAGTCTAACCTATAGACAATAGAATGCATTTCTCTTCTATATTTTCAGAAAGGATAGCTTCTTCACTGCCTCCCAGGATTCAATTTAACACCTTCCCTATACAGACACCTATTTTTTCTTAGAAAGGACTAAATTAATAGCAGAAGGGAAAGCTGAAAAAATCTAAGAAAAGAACTGTGGAATTCATGCAGTAAATACACACACACACACACACACACACTTAATTTTCCATCAATTAAAAAAGAGGAAATGGGAACCCAGTCAGTTATTGGCTCTTCAGCCTATTGAATATTATCAGTAAGCTTAAATCAAACATGCGACAAAACTATTTCCAAGACTTACCAAATCTACTGCCAGTTTGACCTTCCTGCACATAGCCAGGTGGAGGGAGCAAGGAGTCAAATAGTATTGCCTGGAACGGCTGCATAGACCTCAAAGCTCTCTATCCGGAAGGCCAAGAATGTGGGCTGCTAAGGTTATATTCTCAACCACCCTGGATAATATTGATAGAAACACACACTATATGTCAGTAAAGACGATAAGCTTGTTTTCTTAAACTGTGGTGCAGTTCATTTGACTTTATTTTATTTTTTTCATTTCATTTTCAGATTGATATTGTTTTATTTTGGAGTTATGAACAGAGATATTCAGGATGGGTTGCTATAAGTGTTTTAAACAAATAAATATAATTGATGCTTTCACTATTTAGAATTCTATTCAACAGGATGCTAAAAACTGCATCCTTAGTCTAAAAGGTTCCACTAGAACTCTATTATCCACCAAAAATTGTCAGTCCTTCAAAGTAGACTAGATGAGGACACTAGAATACTACTACTGCTTTGAACATGTCTTATCGACTTGGGACAAAGACACTCCAAAATCAAGTAGCTGCCCTATCTGCCTTGCTTCATAATTCCCAGTACCTTGTAAAATTGGAATGAGGAAAAGGTGTCCAATATAGCAACTGGTGTTTTTTTAATTTGGAAGGGATATAACTTTGGTTTCGTTATATATGCTAGATTTGGCTGGACCTGTTGGTTTCTGTGAACGTATGGTTTAAACTTCAGACTAATCTACCAGAGCTTCAAATTTCAGCCTATCACTGCCAGATCCTCCTATAGTCTTTCTTCTGTCAATAAAGCTGAACCTATGAATTCCAGTGGTCCGTGATAACCCTCCTCCACCCTCACCAGTTGGATAGAAGCAGCAAGTGGTAAGTAAGATGGTGCTGTTGCTGATGGAAAGATCACCATCTACTTAAAGGAGAAGGGCAGAAATGTTCACCCACTACCATCTGTGCCATGGAACAGTGCCATTCTTATTTCTGTGAGCCCTTTGATCATGCACTTACTTTTGTTACAAGATTACCCTAACAGAATATTATGAAACTAGATGTGCTTCACCCTACCATTCTTTGAAAACTAGGGAGAGTGAGGTTGACTCACTTGCTCAAATTATATTTCTACCCAGGTCTCAGATTTTTTTTATTTCTGACCATTGTCTTGGTTTTGACTCTACCTTTTGTTCCTCAGGGTTGTATCTAGTGCCCATTGAAAAACTGGTACTCATTGCAACTGAAATAGTAGGTACCACAGTATTTCAATGGTTGTTGCAGCTTTAACTCACAATGAACAATTCTAAATCACAAACAGCAACTCACATAGATGTCACTGAGACAATTCTTCTAAAAACAGTTCCAGTCACACATATGTGCATGTAAGAGCCATACACAAGTCCTCTTGGGCACTATGAAATAATGAAAAGAAGCTCACATCTCTAGCCTTTTAGATTCTTTAAATATGATACTGAAACCATATCATTTCACCCAGCAAATATTGCCACTCCCAAATGTCCCATTTCAGGCATGAGATTTCTCTCATTAGCCAGGATTCATTTCTCCTAAATAATGTTGAATAAAAGATGAAACAAAGTTTTAAATCCAATGCACTTAATTTTCCTGTTTTAATGAGGAAGTGACCTCTTGTGCTCTTCCTCACTGCAGAATAATGATTATCTGGTATTATTAACACTTCCAGGAATAAATGTTCTAGTTGGGAGAATTAAGAAGAAAGGTTGATTGAGTGGCTATGGGCACATTTCTTATCATCAATTTCATCTGACATTTTTCTCCCATTAGTCTATGTTCTAGGGAGTTGATTCTTACATAGTTTTTATTAGTCTTTGGTCTTTTTATCTGCATTGGGTAGAGGCTGCAAGGAAAAAAAAACATCACTTGGGTCAAGAAAATATTACTTAGATCAAGAAAATAAAACTCATATTTTACAGAAACATCAAATTATGTATGGTTAAGGGTCACTTGGCAAAATGGACAAAGGATCTATGGTTATCATGTGGGTCAACTCCTTAATAAAAGAGAACCAGTTTAGTCTAGGCTAGAAAGAGAAGTCTATGAGTTCAAATCCTGCCTAGACCAGGAAAACTAGCTGAGTAACCTTGTTCCAGTCATTCGCTCTCAATCCAAACCATGTCACAAGGTCATTGTTGTGGAGAAAATAGGAATAGGAAGGTGTGTTGGATATATTTGCTGCCTGGAGCTATTTGTAAAAGCAATAAGAGCAAAATACAAATAACTAAATAAAAAGAGATAATTCTTGTCCTACACTCACATGAGAGCTACACACAAACAAACAAACAATCACACACACAGATAGAAGGCTTTCATATAAGTCCAGGTAAAGAAGCAACTCTTTAAAAAGCATTTGTGTACATATACATGTACTTATACAGAATTCTCTATGTGAGAATTATATAGAATTGTATAGTGCCCGACTATAAATTGTATTATGCAGAATTGTAAATTATATAGAATTTCCATTGTACAGCAATAATATGGTATCAGTCAAAACATTTGAGGACAAAAGGATTAATAGATCTGGACTGTAAAAATCCTAATAACCAATGTGTGTTGTTGTTGTTGTTGTTTTCATATCTAGTGGTCATCTGGAGGTTTGCAATCCAGATATGGTAGTTCTAAATAGAATGCGTTGTACCAGTACAAAATATATGCATTCTAAATTCTGAGTTCAAGGTTAATGCTAAAACTTGTGAACTAGGGCTTTGATAAATCTGGAGCTATAAAGTCTGAAGCCCTACTGATTTTTCTCTCAGTGTTCATTTTCTCCCTCTCTCCTTCTCTTTCTCTCTCTCCTTCTGAAGTCAGTGGAAAAGCGTGTGGGAATCTAGTATCCTTAAATGATTATTCAGATAAGATTTTTATTAGATTGCATTGAATAGGAAATATTAATTGATCTAATTCTTTCAAATACTGAATAATATTTTAGATGGTCCCCTACATATATCCCCTCATTCCCACAAAAACTCTGCTTATTTCCACTAAAATTGCTTGAGAAAAATAATGTCTTGTTGTCTATATCATGTAAGAAATTGGGGGGGGGTGGGATTTAAAAAAAAAAAACAGAGGAAGAAAAGGCAAAGGGCCCTATCCAGGCCTAAGATAACTTCTTCCTTGAAAAGTGTGGAAGAAAGAAATATTGGAAGACAAGTTAAGTTGGGAGATCCACACAAGGAATTAATTACAAAAAAAGAATTGAAAAAGCTAAAATAATTGCAAAAGAATAAGTATCATATATTTTTCCTTAGAACCAAGTGGAGTTTACTTTTGAGGAACACTTGTGGATGCATACTGGAAAAAAGGTATGGCCCATCATTCCTTCTGCAGATCCCTTTTCCTGCAAATAGATGCAGCCATTTATTTAATTATTTGTCCTATCTTCCGTGTTTCTCACATAATAAGGCCAAGCCTTATTTTTTTTTGATCCCTGAAAAAATGGCTAGGCTTTCTTTTTGGGGGTGACTTAATCCCCCCCCCCTTGCATCCTTGGATGGGCGGGTGGCAACAGCTTGGATGTTCGGGAGACCTTCCACCACCGTTGCTTTCCCTTCTCCCTTGCGGGGAGGCACTCGCTGCCTTGGAGAGAGCTCTGCCACTGGGAAGGAGGGCCCACCTGTTAGCTTAGCCTGGGAAGCCCAGCACAGCTGACAGGCGGGCCCTCCTTCCTGGCAGCAGAGCTCTCACCAAGGCAGTGAGCGCCTGCCCACCAGACCCTCCGCTCATCCCTCCAGGGCCACACCAGAGCTATGCGGGCTGGGCAGAGCCGGGAAAGCGAGCCACGGGTGCGTGCGTGCCTCCTCTTGCCCCTCATTCCCAAATCTCACCTGGGCAGGCAGCACTTCGCTTGCTCTGCAAAGCCATGCTTCCTCACCACTCAGCAAGAAGGAGGAACTGGCTGAAGCCTCCTCCTCCTCCTCAGCTGCAGTGCAGACATTGACCTTGTGGGGAGAGAGAGAGAGAGAGAGAGGGAGAGATCCTCTCGGACGAGCGCCTTCCCTTGGAAGATGGTGACAGGAGCTCCTGAAGCCAAGTGTCTCCTCAGGGCTCCGGTTGCAGGGAGGAGCCTTGACTGGCTGCACATAGCTGTGCCAAACGCCGAGGCATTGCTCTAATGCTGTGGCAGCAAGGGAGAAGAGAAAGCAACAGTGGTGAAAGGTCTCCCGATATGAAGTGCCCCAATGCAGGCAGTACCATATCTGGGCATGCAACAAAAGTACTTCCTAATGGCAAGCCCCCCCTGCCATTCCCCCCCCCATTTCACATGTTTAATATGGACCTTAATTTGAGGGGAGGGGCTTAATTTGATTTTATGCCAATAAAACATGGTGGGGCTTCCTACCAGTGGAGGCCGTATTGTAGGAGAAACACGGTATGTACCTTCACAATACAAAACTAAAAACAAAAGCCTCAACTGTCAGTGGAATATAAAATAAGCCTTCATAGAAATTTGATGACGCAACGATAAAAATAAAATCAAAAGAAGAGAACAACATCCTTTTGCTCCTTTTGGAGTTGGAGGAATACTACCAAAGAGAAAACAAGCCTGATCTCCACAGGAAGGTTCTTCTACAGTAGAAAACCAACAGTTCTTTCTTAGCCTCCTGCAGCAGCATCTTCTGGTTAGATATAATTGGTTGGGGTGCAGCTGGCTGTAAAAATTGGTCCTGAAAAATTATGGATGTTGAACCCAACCAGCATCTCAAACTGGACCTGGAACCAATGTAGACAACAATAAATATATGTTACTTGCTTCCAGTGTCAAGAATTTAAAAGTTTGGGGCCTTTGCAAATTGAACCAACTTGAGTTACTGAATATTCAAGTGGAATACCTTATAGTCGTTTAATTGGTGATTGGTTCATGAATTATTGTTATCTCCTGTTCCAAGTAAGATTACAACTGGCACATAAGTCAGAATTGCTGTAGCCCATCTGTCCAGCCCAGCTTCCACCTACTGATTTAGCAGGAGCCATAATCCCAGAAGAAACCCCAAGTCACTAATATGCTCCCTGGTTAGATCCCTGGTTAACTCTGATGGCAACAGAAGACTCTTATGTATCAGCAGAACTCCAGCTAATCAGGGATCAGTTGTGACATCCTCCAGATCTTGGGAAAGGGAGTTTGACATCATCTCCTCAACAACTTGCATTGGCCCTATACAAATGGGAATACCAACATATTGATGATATTGCATGCCAGACGATTAAATTGTCTCTCCCAGTGGCTTCATACACTGTAGATCAGGTCTTTCAAACTCCTGGAGTGAAGTTGTAAGAGGAAAGAGATTCATTAAGTCCCTTTCCACAAATCAAGCTGTGAACCACCAAAACCCATTTGAGTCTTCTCAATAGCACAATAACTAAAAAACCTTTTCCTTACAATAATCTCTTTAATGGTTGTCAGGCTCTTTAGAGATTGTCAAGCTAAATTAATTATCATTTCTGAATATTTATGACAGTGATTACAATTGATCAGAGGAATAGTGAAAAAACAAAAAAACTAAGACCCCAGATTCCTCATCTTTATCTACAAGACAAGTACATGATTAAACAGATACCTGTACTATAAATTGAAAATTGTTAATGCTCATATATGAATAAAGGTGAAACTTTTATTACAGATAAATCATCTGTTTTATTTATTTATTTATTTACCTGTTAGAAAATATGATACATAAATTTGGGGTGTAATTTCATGTTATAATATATTATTCTGTATTTCTGCAGCTTGTTGCATATAAGAGGGATAATAAATATTTTAAATCAGAAGAAAGACATTTTGAGTAAATAATATTAAGTAGGACATCTTTATGTGCAATTTTCAGTAAACAATGCATTTTTGTTTGCATAATTATTCAGTGCATTTGTCATACAAAATTCACATTAGAGAATTGCATCACAAGTACATTTTTCTTTAATTTCAATTTTTGTTAGACATGTACATTGCAAGCTTCTGAATATGTCAGGATTAGAATGAGTAACATACAATATAGTGAAATCTCAATGCAATGAAAAGTTTGGTCAGTGGGGGTATTTGTTATACAAAATTGATTAAATCTGAATTTACATCATGCCATTAATTTTTATCAATTCTCCAAAGAAACACAGATAGAAATCCACAGTATACAGTTAGCTCCTTTTCTTTAAACCAAAATAACAGACTAGCCAATATATGATGTAAAATGTTACATAATAGAATCAAGGGTGAAAAATTGTAGCCTTATTCATTGTTCAGCTACAACACTTCATATCTGCCAATACTAGAATTGTTGATTGAAGTAGCTTAAAACAGAATTCCAAGAACATCTGGAGGGCAACATGTTCTGTATTCCCTGCTGGATAATTTTTTTATGATCTTTAGATATTCTTATAAATAGAACTTTTCTCCATTCTATATATTATAAGGTTGCAGAAAAACAGGCCACCTTAAATGGCACGAGGGGGAACTGTCTCAGACAACCAGTTACAAATGAGACATAAGTTCCCACTCAGGTGTGAAAATTACTTCACGTATGCAACACAAATTTTCAGAGGGGTTAATGAACTACATTTCCAAAAAGCTAAGCAGTAGAACTTGTCATGTTGAATGATTTAAGTAATTCTGAAGTAGACAATAAGGTAAAGATATACACAAAGAACATTAGGGTGAGAATGCAGTATAAGATTGATCACATTTACCTGGCATGGAATATAAGAGAAGGCATTTTGATGGGGGCTGAATATTCTTGGAGCATTTAAATTAAATATTCAGTAGTGAAATAATTCTTGCAAGCAGCAACCAAACACATAACAATGAAACGAGTTTAAAAATGCTCACAGAAGCAGAATCAAAATTGGACACTTCTGGAATGAATGAAACATATTTTCTCTTAGGATATAAGCCTTCCATTCAAGATGCCTGCAGCAAGTCATAATTTTGTTATAGTGATGTGGTGTCTATGTTTGATGTCACAGTCAAGTTTTGCTGCTGAGATGGTTGCACGAGACATTGTGACACAAGTAAAAAGGGGCAGAGTTTGGGTTGGAATGCGAAAATGTGTTTCGTTATTTTCATCCCTCTTGTGTTGCCTGCAGATGCAAATGCCTGCATGAATGGAATTAGATAGAACCGAGAGAACCTTATTGTGCTTCTCAAAATCCATCTCTAGTAATGTTGTATCAGGTCATTATGCATACAGATGAAGAATATTGTGCTTATTCCCCCATGTTTCTTACTAATTTCCCAAAGTTTATTTATGTTCCTCTCTCATGCTTTTTTCTTTGTTTTTTTTTTCTTTTTTTGGTTCAAATTAGACTGCTCACATTAGCACAAAACATTCAACCTAGGAACTGCACAAATTTGTGTATTTTAAGAGGGATTAAAGACTATCTACTTAATTCCATCTGACAGAATTCTCTGTTCTCAACTTTGCTATGAACAGACAGGAAAAAAAGGGATCAGACAGAGAAGTGGACTGCCAAAAGTACTTTATAATGCAGAATAAAGATTAATCCCTTTCTATGGATTAGGTAGAACATTAAGTACTCTCAGAAATAAAGAGATATGAATTGGAAAAATGGGAAATCACTTTTTCACTATTCTCAAGCAAATCACTTATTTCCAGACAGAGCATCTATAAATCAAAGATTTCACATTAATCTTGAGAAAAAAAATATTTTTTAATGTTTGCATTAAAACAATGACAAGAATTCCACAAACTGAGAACTAGGTTCCAGCTAAGGAATTCTGCAAGTACCTCACACATTCAACAATTAAAAATGAAAAGCATTGAGTCATATATTAAAACATTCATATTTATTTATTTACTTCCTCATTTAGTTTTGCAGTGTTTATGACTCCCACTTGCCAAGTGGAACATTGAAAAGAAATAACTTTATTTCATGTAAGAAAGACATTACTGCCCCATAAATTGAATAATAATCATGAACTTGATGGCAAATATGGCCTTGGAAGCCATATTTTACTTGGAGGTTTTGAGGCTGCCACATTTAGTGCCTGGGAATTTGGGAGGGGGGATTTCATAGAGTGGTGGAAGATTAGACTCAACAACATTCTTTCTCAGAAAATCAAGGACAAGTTACTCTGCACCTGGAGAGGAGTGACTGGAGTGATGTCTCCAGTTGGGACAAAGATCTGATAGGGCCATGTGATGGACTGATGGGTGCAGTGGATGGATCGTTCATTTTTCTTTTGGGAAAGGAAAACCCAGAACTCTCAGATTTGAGTTTTCCCAGATGTGCCAATATGACAACTCGAATAAAATGGAACTTTGAGGAAATGCTTGTCTCTGAATTTATTGGGTTGGAGTTTGTTACTTGGAACGTTGACATTAACTCAAATCTCTGACATGGTTAACTGTCTGATATATTGGTTAACTGACTGATATATTTATTCTAGAAATGGAATACAGTGAACAACTCTTTCTCCCCTGATGTTACCCTTGCAACAGCCCTCTAGGATAGATTGATCTGAGAGAGAAAAAAATGAGCCAATATATTATTTGGTTTAATGTTGTTCAATAGTGAAGATGGATAAGAAGGAGATAGAGCATGACTGTAGTCTATGCTCAGCCAAAGTAGCTCACTGAGTACCTTTGATTCAATTGTATTATGCCAGTCCAACTCTACCTCTTGGGGTTCTTACTGTGTGGAAAATTTGGAAAGACTCCCTGATAAGAAGGAAGGATACATTTTAAATAAATACATAATATTTTGGCTGTTTGGTTTTGGCTTTACTCCTTGATATATATTTTAAAATCTTATTAACTTCCCAAAGCAAAACTGTTCAAATACTTCACCATATTTTTTTCATAGATTTGTTATTGTTACTTCTTCTTTCCCTTAATGAAACAAAAACTATGTTGCAGCTAAATAATTGTTACTGGATTTTGAATACTCAACAGTTACTCTTTAAAAAAAAATCCCTAAACTTTCTGATATAAAATAAAATGTATTTTCTAATAAAAATACACTTCAGCAACATTTAGAAAATTAATTAGGTAATGAAAAATGTGTGACATGATTTCAGCTAAAGTAATTTAAGATACTGAGGATTAATTTTCAAAGAAAGAGTTTTTGCACATTAGATAACATACTAATCTTTGCAAACCTTTAAAATTCAGCGAGTTTGTGACTTTTTGCCTCTCCAGTCATGTTGTTATTCATCTCTATTGTGCCAAGTACTATAAAACCTTTAAATATATGTAGACAGAAATATCTATATGAAGGAGAGACAGACACACAGAAGATTAATTTGGAGGTAATTAAATACAAAGACTTAGGATGGAAAATTAAGCAATTCATTGCAATAAATTGCTAATCCATGCATTCACATATATTTGAAGATTAATATGTAAACAGGATGATAATTTACCTCAGATTTCATAAAACTCTACAGATTCACATGGTTTGTACAGGGCTGAAGTTTATTATTTTCAGTTTTTAAGCAGCTTCATAAGCTAACATAATATTATCTCTCTATGCTCATCTGTGACTTGGTTGTAATATAATTTCATTATACATATCCAAGTCATAGCATGCTATTATTACTATAATTTTATTTTATATCAAACTAAGATGCAAAAAAAACACTATGCACTTTTAACAAAGGGGGAAAAAGAAGTTATTGCTAAAAAGGACACAGATTACTAAATAGTTAGAATGTCCATTTTTCTGCAGCATATTTTTTTAAAGAGATAATCCAACCATTGTCAGACAACACATATGAAAAAATTATTGCTGTAAAACATTGTTCTTACTATACCTGTGAAAATGAGAAACATAAGTAACACCATATTTATCCTATCATAAATAACACCATATTTATCCTATGGCAATATTACTGGAATATTACTGGAATATTAAGTAATGATTATGTAAATCATGAAAACAAGGTTGTTTTGTACTCTGGAATGATAGAGGTTCTCCTACTTGAGCAGGAAGTTAGACTACATTTCCAACTTTGTTATTCTATTCTGTTCTGTTCTATTTTGAAATTTTTGGAGAAACATAATAAAAACAAGCCACAATTACATTCTTAGATGCAGTGAAGGTCTTTGACAAATTGAATTAGGTTTTCTTGTTCAAGATTTTGGAAGATATGATTTTGGAGAGAACTCCATAAACTAGATAAATTTATACTTCATAAAAAGCACGAATCATTGTGAATGGAAACATAAGAGAATGCTATGAGATACAAAGAGGATCACCAACAAAAAAGAATATTAATAGGGTATAACTCTTAATATTCAGGGTATAACTGTGGAGTCCCTGGTACTCTCTGAGCTTGGTTGTTTTTTGGTTTTTTTTGGCAGTAATTTCTTTACTTAACTCGGTAACACCATCAGTGCATTGATAACTCAGGATAATAGGATTGTGGGAGTAAAGATTAAAAACAATTATAAAGGATAGAGAGTCTCCTACATGAGCAAGTGGTTAGACTGGATCTTTTCCAACTCTGTTATTCTATTTTGTTTTGTTTTGAAATCTTCGGAGAAACATCATAAATAAGGGCTTTTGCAGAAGACTTGATGATGGTTCTAGAAGATCCTTTAAAGGAAATTAAAGTATTAATGATAAAATCAAAACAGTTTGGTGCATTAGCAGGTTGCAAGATTTATATATAGAAATTGAAGATATAAATAAATATTAAAATAGAAGTGAATAACATGGGGCATACGTTTGAGAAGGAAGTAAAATATCTATTTATCATTATGACAAACATGTATCGTATGTTATTTTAAAACACTCCTAGTATGTTGAGATATGGAATTCATGGCTAAAGATTGTTCAGAGTATTGCAGCATAAATTCAGCACCAGAAAAGTAAACACAGATTACTGAGGCTTCATTTAACTTCTTTATAAACATATGAAGTAAATTTTACAACACCAGTTGTAGATTTCTGCAACATGGAGCAAATTCAAACAGAAGCAGACATGTTACAGGTTCAGAGCAGAGCTCTAGTTTTCACCAAGAAAGCAAGCAAGTTAGTTTCTCTTTCACTTTAGAGCTGAGCACAGAACAGCGATAAACCAGGCCCAGATTCTCTCTTTAAGTTTCAGCCCTCAACTCAGCTCTCATTGGCTGACCTTGTTACTAAGTTCTATTCCAGTTCATGAATATACTCTGACAAAGATTATCCAGGGAATGCTTTAATATTATAATGTCTTAGGAAACAATAGAATGTAGAACAGGGGGGTCAAATTAGCATCATCACGGTGGCGTCATGTGATGTATCAGGACTTTTTCCACCTCTGGGTGGGGTAGGCTCACACATGATGCATCTGGCCCATGGGCCGTGAGTTTGACACCCCGATGTAGAATATAGAACAACATAAAATATAAATTTAAATTCCCTTACAATAAATAAATGCTTGGTTCTTCCATTTATTCAATATCATTTAGATTAAAAGTAGTCATTTCTTTCCACATGTTTGTTTATTTCCAGTGCAATGACATGTGTTCAATTCTATTGGATCAGGGGTCTCCAACTAAGACTTCTGGGAGTTCACGTCCACAAATCCACAATTTGCCAAGCTTGGAGACCCCTGTATTGGATGTTTCAACATGTTTATTGGAACTTACTATCTGGGAAATAGATTGCAGAATAAACCTGTCAGAATAAAATCTCAATATTATTCATTTATATTTAATATTTAATTCCATATTAATATATAAATAACCTTTTATACTAATTTTATATTTATAATAAATTTATAATAATAACATAATAATTATTATTTTATAATAATTAATAAAATTAAATAACTATATTAAATAACTATATTTAATTTCATCATGATTATTCTTGCTCCAGTAAATGCCCTTTAGCACTTTTTGTGATAATGAAAAGAATCATTTGGTATTCCTAATGATGCTTTACTTCATAAATTCCTCCAAAACCAAAACCAAGAATAATATCCTGTTTAAATTATTACCTAAGAATACATGTTGTGCTTCACCCAAATAATTAAAATAGAGAATTTACTTTGTGTTCAAGCAATGAAAATTAATACTTAAGTAAACCAATCCTTTTGATGTGAACACTTTTGTAGAGATGCATGACCTCATTAAATTTAAATTTATCTGTCACATTAAGCAATGTTCATTAGTACTTTGCACTTTCAATATATATTTACAATTAAGTCAGGTAGGTTGGCAACATGCCCATAAAATGCTAGGGCTTTGACAGGATGATCCTACCTACCTTCTTAAGGTTTTGGACTTCTCCAGGATTTTCTTAATCTACTAAGATATTTTGAAGGGCTTCTAATGTCTTCAGTGGTTAGAGTGCAGTTTGGCAGATAACAGATAACAGATTTATCAGAGTTGGAAGGGACCTTGTAGGTCATCTAGTCCAACCCCCAGCCCAAGCGGGAGACCTCACACCATTCTGACAAATGGCAGTCCAATATCTTCTTGAAAGTCTCAAGTGATGACAAGTGATGACAAGTGATGACAGTTCAAGTCTCACCAAGCTCAAGGTTGACTCATCCTTCCAAGATGGGTAAAATGAGTACCCAGATTTTTTGGGGGGGAGGGGGCAATATGTCTGTAAAACTGCTTAGAGAGAGTTATAAAGCACTGTAAAGTGGTATATAAATCTAAGCGCTATGCTATTCATATTGCCACACACCTGTGAAAAAGTCAGTTCTTTTGCCTCTCCATAAAACTAGATGGGATTCTGTCATATCATAATTCTTTTCATCCATGACATGAACAATCACTGGCATTCCATTTCTTAAAACATTCTTTAAATTGTAATTACTGAAAGCTATCATCTCCATTTAGAAATCAGTGGCAGTAGCAAAATGAATCACAAAAGACAAGTGCCTCATTCAAAAAACAGTGGCAAAGTAGTAAAAACCGCAAAATGAATTAAACTAATGATCCCTATGTGGATCAGTGTGCATATCTACTTGAAGAAGTGCAGTCCTGAAATGTATGGGTATAGTAACACTAATGCTTGACTTTTGTGTGACTTGGTCCATTTAGTTTTCACAGTTTGCTACTTCAGGAGAAAAAAATGTATAGCTTAGCAAAAGTCTATAACTTGTATTTTAAAGGTACAATATTTGACAGCTTTTCTGAAGTCTTGACCCAAGTTGGTAGAGATAGAAAGATAACCAGTGATAGATAGCTAGATAGCTATAGCTAGATAGCAATAGATAGATAGATAGATAGATAGATAGATAGATAGATAGATAGATAGATAGATAGATAGATAG
>BLBF01000037.1:325137-338807 GCA_015471245.1 Laticauda colubrina
TAGATAGATAGATAGATAGATAGATAGATAGATAGATAGATAGATAGGCAGGCAGGCAGGCAGGCAGGCAGGCAGGCAGGCAGGCAGGCTGACCGACCGACCAACCGACTGATCAGAGGTGGTATTCAGCAGGTTGTGACCAGTTCTGGAGAACCGATAGTGGAAATGTTGAGTAGTTCTGGTAGTAAAAAAATTTGAAACCCACCACTGAGGCAGACAGACAGATAGACAGACAGACAAAAGAGGGAAGTAGATCTTTTTTAAAAAAGAAATAACTACAGAGGATGATCATCTTTCAAACAGTGGAAAGATACTTTCTGTTTGTAAAATACCTTAAAAATGATGATCATACACTATTTTATATTCTGAATTTTTAATTGCTTTTTTTAAAAAAATAATTGTTTTTAATTTTAATTTGTGCTTATTTTAATGTTTCATTTACTGTATTTAAACACCGCCCTCAAGAAGCATAAATACAGATTTATTAAAATATGGACTGTTTGTTTGAATGAGAGCATATGTTTGTTTGAGTTGATGTGTTATATTATTTTCCAATATAAAGATCCTCAAAGGATGCTTTAAAAATGTCTATATTGCAGCCTGATTGATAGTTGCTTGTACATCCGGAATATTAAACTTGACAGAAGTGAACATTTGGTAGTTCCTTTGTTTATATCTTTACCTCACACCTTATCTGTAAAGTGATCACCACAGAAGGAAGACATGCCAGATAACGTAGTTCAGTCTGTTCATGATAATATGAACTGCAGGTATTACACTGGCAAATTTGGTTGCACTGGTCAAACCGGTGCAGCTGTCTTCAGGGACATCTAAGGAGGCAGTAAACAAAATCATGACTTCTGCTTGAAATCCCATCTTGTTGTACATGCATCTGATCACATCCCAAGAGCTAAGGGGCAAGACTTCAACTGCACAATTGTGACCACCATCTCTACCTTATGATTCCTTCTTGTAAACACACCTGCATCAAATCCACACACCATTGCAATTTGGATGTCCCTGAAATGTCTATGCTTAACTGTTTCATTTGCTCTTCCCAGCAAAAAAAATGTGTGTTGTATAATAAATGCTTATGTCTTAAATGCTTGTGTCCATTGGATGGACCAACTTATGATTTGTTGGCAAACACAATTGTAATTGTTTTAATCCACCTTGTTTTAGAGAACATAATCCATTAGATCTTCACTAAATTCAGCAAAGTCTGACCAAAGGTCTTCTACTACGGTGGAATTTTAATCTCTTCTCATCCCTATGAGAGCTGGCTTAGAGTAGTGATTATGCTAGGCCAGCTGGGTGACCTTGGGCCAGTCACTGTCTTTCAACCCAAAGAATAAGGAGAAAACAAACGATTTTAAAAATCTTTCCAAGAAAAATGAAGGGACTTATCCAAATAGTGGGAGCTGTCCTCTAACTCACCCAGAATAAATATTCTTTGCAGCTTCATCCTTGGACTGAAGAACTTCAGATCAATTTTTGAAGGCACATGATAGATACAGATCAACAGAATTGGAATTTGGAAGGGACCTTGTCGATCATCTAGTCCAAACACCCTGCCCAAGCAGACAATATACCATAATGAAGTGTGTGGAGAAACAAAGTGTATGCTAAATTCCTAGTTTCTTATCCATCCTTAGAATCTGCTGATAGTAATTGAAGCACAAAATTAGATTTCCTCCTACATTTGTGTATCCTCATAACATAAAAACAGTGGTCAGCTTTGCCACTGTGGAACTTACAAATGATCTTTGGAGTAGAGAGAAAACCCACCTTTTATCACAAACATTCAAATTCTCATAACCAGATCAAAATGTTTAATTCTGTGTTCATAAAATACACATTTTTCTTATGAAGTCTTTACTGTGTAAATTTCCCAGTCTATTGCAATAAATGGACTTGCAAATTTATGTAGTAAAGACTTCATGAAAAAAATAATTATAATATATTGCACTTCGAATTCCAGAAATTTTCAAATAAAAATAATACATTGTCTTCATATCATTTTTTTCCCAATCAATATAATTTAGTTGTCATGATTACCTTGTAATTTACCCAAAATATACTGTCTTTTTTTTGCTCTGAGACAGTGAATGGTTATTACTATTTACATGCTTTATTTCCTTTTGCATAAATACAGTTTGGTTCTGCTCTATTAAATCATGAAGAAACTTTAGAATTAAAAGATTGCAAATCTGCTTTGCGTACTCTGAAATTCAGGTCACAGTGTATCCTAGGGAGACACAAAGGAACAGATGTTGGAGTAAGCAGGAAAAGAAGATCATCCATCTTACTGGACATATCATTTCTAAAGTCTCATTTGAAGAATAGTTTTCAGGCAGGGAAATGATTGGAGCAAATGGTATCTTGAAGAGGGAGGTTATTTTTCCATGTAACAGTTAAGACAAAAGAGCATCATTCAAAAATACAATTGACTACTTCTCCTTCTCTATCTGTAAGTTCTAAAGGAAAAACGGTGAGATAATAATTAAAACTAAGTATTATAATGTCTGAGATGCTTGGTATGAATCATTTAAGAATAAAAAGAAATAAAAATGACAATTAGGTAAAGAATAAGAAGTTATGTAAATACTTATATTATGTAAATACTTATATATGATAAGGAACTGTAAAATATGTCTTAACATTGATAAAATAATGTATAAAGTTTTATTTTATGTTTTTAAATTTTGAAAACTAAATAAAATTTACTATTTTTTTAAAAAAATAATTAAAACTAGGTGTATAAAATCAATCCTCAAAATATACAACTGAATACCAATTTTTTAAAAAATGCATATACCCTATAAGAATGGCAACGGATTAATGAATGAATGAATGAATGAGAAATGAAATTTCTGTGATACTAATGTAATTTATGCCCATAGATTATGTGTGCACTATTGCTTGATATCTCTAAATTAAAGCTAAACTCCATACTAGAAATTATGAGATCACACCCTAATCTATTCTATGTTGGTTTCATAGTTAATGGCAGCTTTTCAACATTTGTAAGCCATCCAGGAATGATGTGTAAGTTTGTGGCTGTAGAAATTGAAATTATAAATGAATGAATGATAAATAAATGGGGGAAGCAGAGATGGTATTCAGCAGATTCTGACCAGTTCTGGAGAACTGGTAACGGAAATTTTAAGCAGTTTGGAAAACCAGTGAATATCACCTCTGACTGGCCCCTCCCCTATCTATTTTCTGCCTCCCAAGTCCCAGCTGATTGGCTGGGTCTTCTTTTGTTGCCCTGCACAGGAGAACGGAGCTGGAAAGCAGGTTAGTGGGGTGGGGAGGGAATGGGATTTTGCAGTATCCTTCCCTCCAGAGAAGGGAGGGAATGGAGATTTTACAGTATCCTTCCCCTGCCACGCCCACCAAGCCATGCCCACAGAACCGGTAGTTAAAAAAAAATTGAATCCCACCACTGGGGGAAGAAACATTTTTATTGGAACAATGACCAGGAGCATGAAAGTTTGACATTAGTAATGTACAGTATTTGGTATCGTATCAGGATAACTTGCTTTAGAAGAGATTACAAGGAGAGATGTAGCACAGTCAACCATTTTAGTAATACTTGGCATTATTCAGATATTTCTTTTAATTAGGACACCAGATTGTTTCATTTAATTTTTAGTATTTTTAAAACTATTCCCTAATTTTTAAATTTCTATTTGAATTGATCAGTTTAACATTAAATAGCATGTTTTCAATGTTGAATATCTATTTAACTGCACAATGAAATTTAAGTTTTAATAAATAAATAAATCAACCTACTTTGATTTCATTTTATTTATCAAACTTCCTAGAGACTTGATTTTATAAACTTGATTATATATGAGGGTAAAGGTTCATTCTCCGAACATTTCATTATCGGACTAGGTAACATTGATTGTGTATATTTGTTTACTCATATTAGGCATGTGGCACCATGATCCAAACTTCACTTCTTTTGTATCTGTGTGCCATCTTGAAAATGTTGACGTACCTGTCAAAATTGAGTCATAAGAGGGATCCAGCTTGACCAATGGCATTTTAGGGCAGAAAATGGTCAAAGTATCACAAATTGCAATCAAGTAACTGTGGGACATTGCAACCTGTTGTAAAGGCCAGCCAGTTGCCAAATGTCCAAATTACAATCATGTGACCGCATTGGCAGAGTGATGATTGTACATTTACATGTAGGTTGTAACTGACTTATCCAGAAATAGTCATTAATTGAGCCATTATTAAGCAAGTGGTCATAACTCAAGGTCTATAAGTGCATTAAAGATGTGATAATGGAGGGTAAATATTTTTATGTATTTGTTGAATTTTTCTTTCTAGGGTAGATGGAACTTGTCTAAAATTCAGGAGCAGCTTTATATTGAGAAAGTATAAAAGCAGTTTATTGCTTTTGATTATCCATACAGATGGCATTGGGTAGAAATTCAGAGCAACACATACACACACACACACACACACACACAAACACTAATAGTTAACTTAATTTAGATGAATATTTTTTATGTTTCATGGAAGAAGGATAAACAGCAAAACAAGAAAATAGTAAAAGGTTATCAGACTATACTTCATTATGTCAACTATACAAAGTAAGGATTTTATATTAATTTTGTGGCTGATAATTTCTATCACACATGAGGAGAATTAATAATACGGATATGAAGAAAAACAATTTATTAATGTTAATAACTCCTCCAATAAAATTTTCAGAGAATATATGATGATAAATTGAATAATTATGAGTATAATTATGACTAACTAGGACTATAATTGCATACTAATGTAATAATAATGACACAAAATGTAGATCATGAATTTTAACTGCTCGGTTATTTCAAATTTCTAAGGACAGATCATTTTTTCTCCAAAAATGAAAATAGAAATAGCCTCATTTCTTTCTTTCTTAGAAAACAAAAACTGGACAGTATATGCTTTTACTTAGGAAAAAAAAACCTTATTTGTACCTTAAAATCAGTGTCATTAGCATGATACTATGAATATCTTATGATAATTAGAAATCCTAAGCTATTCTAAAATCAAGAAGATATTCACTCTTCTAAAATCAAGAAGATATCACCTCATACCAGAATGAATCTATTAATTTTTTTATCAAGCATCCCATATGCCGGTGTGAAATTCCAGATCATTACAAATCCTTTGTGCATTCTGTATCTCTTTGCTACTATGTAGTAGCCATCTTTATTTTTTTCCCCATTATAGCTAAAATTGATTTTCAACTTACAACCACAATGTAGTTTGCCTGTTACAGTCATAATTAGTGATGATTGTAAAGCAAGTCACCCATGTTCTATATGTAAATTGGGTGACTCCAAATCTGCAAACCTGATTGGTCAAATAAACTAAGCATTGGATTGGTTCACTAGGAACCAATCCAAAGAGCTGCTGAAAGGAGGCAAATTTAAGCAACTGCCATTGGCTACAAGCAGGCAAGCCAGCCTGTATAAAAGGCTGGCTTCGGTTTCAGCCAAGTGTTCCTATTTACTGACTAGTTAAAGAATAAAGCCATTGTTGTTGAAACCCGGTCTACCTCGTGTGTTTTCTGAACAAAACACTGGCGATGAGGATGGGATCGTCCTGAACGAAAAAAAAACCTGCACGCGGTGATAAGAAGTCCAGATAACAACCAAGATGCCTGGAAACAACGCACCGCCCGCACCCTTCAATCACAACGAAGAGGATTGGGATTCCTATGCAGACCGCTTCCAGATGTATTTGGAGAGCAATGAAATGGAAGACATTTCAGAGCAACGCAAGAGAGCTGTGTTCCTGACTCACTGCGGGCCAACGGTTTTCAAGATGGCAAAGGCCCTTGCGAAGCCCCGAGATGTTAAACAACTAACGTGGCCAGAATTGCAAAGAATTCTCAAAGCACACTACGCTCTGATGGTGTCAAACTTAATAAAGCGACACGAATTTTACCGCAGAGACCAGAGAGAGGGAGAGACTGTCGCTGATTTCATTGCTGCCCTTAGACAATTAGGGGGTGAGTGTGATTTCCTGAACATTGACGAAGCAATGAGGGATCGCGTGGTGTTGGGTCTGAGAGACTTGACTGCACAGAGTAAATTACTCAACAAGCCCAACATCACCGTGACCGAAGCCATCGTGGAAGCCACAGCCGCTGAAGCCGTGAAAAAATCGGCTGTCGCAATGAAAAAGATGAACACACACAGCGAAGAAACAAACCCAAACAGAAAGCAGCCTGCCACCACAACCCACTACGAAGAGTCTGGTGAAACATTTGAATCAAGCGAAGAAGACGACGAGGTCCACCGTTTGCTCACGAACAGAAAAGAGCGCGAAAGAAGGAATTGGCGGGAGTGCTCTGGCTGCGGAGGAAACCATTCCCGAGCCGAATGCAGATTTCTCGATGCCATCTGCAGGCATTGCAAGAAACGAGGGCACATCGAGAAAGTCTGCAGGAACAAAAAAAGCTACAGCCCAACGAGACGCAGAAATTCCCCAACACAAGCTGAGCCTAAAGGAGCTGAGAGAAAGTGGCAACAAGAGAAGTGAGCCAATACACACCAAACTGTCACTATAAAGAGCGCTCAGACGGAAAGCGGGAAGAAAGTTAAAGTCATTGTAAAAATTGAAGGAAAGCACTGCAAGATGGAAGTGGACTCGGGGTCCTTCCTCTCCATGGTATCGTGGGACACAATAAAACAGCTAGTCCCAGATATCAAACCCAGCACCTAACTCTCAAGGACTACCAGGGAAACCAAATCCCTGTAGTCGGCATGGGACATTTCCGAGTCGCCTACAAACAACACGTCAAGGTGCTACCGCTGACCATAGTCGACCGAGACAGACCAAGCCTCCTGGGCATCGAATGGTTCACGCCATTGGGCATCGGGATGACCGGGATCGATCGAGTGACTACAACCGGCTGGGAAGACGACCTCATCCGAGAATTCCAGGACGTTTTTGACGGCTCACATGGCAAGTATCGGGGAAATCCCATTTCTTTCAGTCTAAACCCCCAAATAGCCCCACGAAGAATAAAAGCCAGGCGAGTTCCTTTTGCACTAAAGGCAAAAATAGAGGAACAGCTGGACAAATTAATAGCCCAAGGGGTGTTAGAACCTGTGGACCATGCCAAGTGGGAAACACCTATAGTCACACGGGTCAAACCCGACGGGTCCGTTAGAATCTGTGGTGACTATAAGGCTACCCTGAACCATGCATTACAACCAAGCGCATACCCGGTGCCTGTAGTCCAGCATTTGCTTCACTCCCTGGGAAAAGGAAAAGTTTTTTGCTAAACTTGACCTAGCACAAACCTATCAACAGCTCCCAGTGGACCAAGAAACTGCTGAAGCACAGACTATAGTCACACATAAGGGCGCATGCA
This sequence comes from Laticauda colubrina, assembly GCA_015471245.1. Taxonomy (NCBI): domain Eukaryota; kingdom Metazoa; phylum Chordata; class Lepidosauria; order Squamata; family Elapidae; genus Laticauda; species Laticauda colubrina. The sequence goes on from BLBF01000037.1 coordinate 332,537, forward strand.
AGTGTCACCGACTCCAATTTGGAGTGAGTGTGGCCCCAGGCGTCTTCCAGAGTCTAATGGAACGCCTCCTAAATGGCATACAAGGAGTCATACCATATTTTGACGACGTCCTGATCTCAGCCAAAGATGAAACCCAATTAAAAAAAAGACTCAAAGAAGTACTAACTAAGTTCAGAGAATCTGGCCTCAAAGTGAAAAGAGAAAAGTGTTGCCTAATTAAGAATAGCGTCGAATTCCTGGGCTATTTAATAGACGGAGAGGGTATACACCCTACAGACAAAAAGATTAAAGCGATTAAAGACGCACCAGAACCAAAAAACAAGACCAAACTACAAGCCTTTTTAGGACTAATTAACTTCTATAATGTATTCCTGCCAAATAAGGCCACTATAGCAGAACCATTGCACCATCTTTTAGACAAGAAAGCAATTTGGACTTGGGGTTACAGAGAAAAGCAAGCCTTCCAAAAAATTAAAAGCTTGCTAACATCCTCAAACGTTCTCATTCAATTTAGCAACACACTGCCCTTAAGAGTGACCTGCGACGCCTCCCCATTTGGAGTAGGTGCCATCCTAAGCCACCAACTACCTGATGGCAGAGAAGCGTCCGTTGCATATTATTCAAGGACTTTATCCAAAACCGAGCGGAATTACAGCCAATTGGACAGAGAGGCACTAGCAATTGTCACAGGAGTGAAATGTTTCCACGAGTACCTATACGGGCGGACTTTTCAAATTATAACAGACCACAAACCACTAATAGGAATTTTGGCGGGAAACAAACCGACACCAAATATCCTCTCCCCAAGAATGACTAGATGGTCAGAGTTCCTCGCAGCCTACTCATACACTCTGACACACCAACCGGGGAAACAGATTTCACATGCGGACGCTTTAAGCAGAGCACCCTTGCCAGCGACTGAAGAAGACTCGGCACCAGCGATGACAGCATTACAAATAGAGACTTGCCCCGATCTACCCATATCAGCTTATGATGTCACCAGAGCCACCGCAAAAGACTCTTTGACTGCCCGTGTTCTTAACTGGGTAGGTAAAGGCTGGCCAGAAAATCAAAAAACTGAAAACTTTAAACCTTTCCAGACCAGACAAACCGAACTTTCTATTCAAAAAGGTTGTTTACTGTGGGGTGATCGGGTGGTTATTCCTAACAAACTACAACCTAGGGTACTTAGTATGCTACACGAAGGTCACCCGGGGATTGTAAAAATGAAAAGCCTTGCTAGAAGTTATGTCTGGTGGCCGGGTATTGATAGGGACATAGAATACTGGGTAACCTCATGTAACAAATGTCAAGCAATTAGACCATCCCCACCCAAAGCACCCATTAGAGATTGGGAAATACCACGGGGGCCCTGGTCACGAATCCACATCGATTTCGCTGGTCCAACTAAAGGACATACCTTTCGGATTGTTGTGGACGCCTATTCTAACTGGTTAGAAGTAAAAATTATGCCATCAACAACAACTGAATTAGTAATAAAACAACTGGACAGCCTTTTTGCCACCCATGGCATTCCGGACGTCCTCGTGTCCGATAATGGACCACAACTAACCAGCCTACAGTTTGAACAATACCTAGCCTCCCTAGGTATTAGACATGCCCTAACCGCGCCGGCCCATCCGGCTGCAAATGGTAGGGCAGAGAGAATGGTCCGATTTACAAAGGAAGGGTTAGAAAAAATGGACACTGGAGATGTACAGCAAAAAATTAACCAATTGCTCACACTCCAGCACATAACACCCAGTACCACAACCAATAAGTCCCCAGCAAAGCTACTCATGGGGAGAAAACTAAGGTCACACCTTGATAGATTGCACCCAGAATTCACGTCAGAAACCCCCCCCCCCGACTCCTCTACATGGTTTAGAAAATTTGGAATTGGCGATTTAGTCTACGCCAAAAACTTCACTGGGGACCCAGTATGGCTACCAGGACAAATTACCCAAATAACAGGCCCCAAATCCTACCGGTTAACAGTAGATGATGGCAGGGAATGGAAGCGGCACATAGACCAGCTTCGATCCCGAAATATAGACATACAACCATTCGTCGAAAAAACCGACGAATTGCCAACTAAGGTGCGGGGGGAAACGCGAGAATTAAATAAAATACCGTTAAAAAATAAAACCAATGAAACATATGAACAAAAAGAGCAAATAAAAGACTCACTGTTTGGAGAGACTTGCGTGAAGAGCCCATCGGAAGGGGCCAGCCAGGCCAGCTCGACCTGCCCGGAGGAAACGGGAGGGAGCGGCAAAACCGCCAGCCTAAGAAACTCAGGCGGCGGTAAAATGGCTGACTCACCCTTCCAGACGGTTCCAGGGAGAAGAACGGATGACACAGCAGCCCCATCTGAACCGGTCAAAGTCTTCACTAAGAATGAACCGCACAAGTCAAGTCGAGTCCGGAAAAGTCCCACCTACCTGCGAGACTACGTCACCACGTAGGACTGAACTAAGAGGGGAGGGGTGTTCTATATGTAAATTGGGTGACTCCAAATCTGCAAACCTGATTGGTCAAATAAACTAAGCATTGGATTGGTTCACTAGGAACCAATCCAAAGAGCTGCTGAAAGGCGGCAAATTTAAGCAACTGCCATTGGCTACAAGCAGGCAAGCCAGCTTGTATAAAAGGCTGGCCTCGGCTTCAGCCAAGTGTTCCTATTTACTGACTAGTTCAAGAATAAAGCAATTGTTGTTGGAACCCAGTCTACCTCATGTGTTTTCTGAACAAAACAACCCACATGACCATTCCAATTTGATGACCTTTTTTTATGGAAATTGTTAAGTGAAAAACTTAAGTGTTCATTAAATGAACCAATTCTCTACTATAGGCCAGTCTTGCCAAAAACTGGAACTAAATGCCAGTTTTCAGGAAAATGTCATAAAATGTGGTCACGGGATTGCAAGGCTCTGTAAATGGACATAAATGTGAGTGAGTTGCCGAGTTACCCAAAATGCAGTCACTTTACCTGAGGAAGAGGGCAGCCATTAGAACGTCCGAACCTGATCATAAGTAACTCTCCCCAAAACAATTTGGTTTCAGGAAAAAATTGTCCTGCAACCTACAACTCCTGCACTGCAAAAACATATGGACTACTCTACTCGACCAGGGTAAAGCAATAGATGCAATTGACTCCTGCAAAGCCTTTGATTCAATGGTACATGAGAAACTAATGTTAATGCTAAACTCTTACAGCATTTCAGGATCCCTACATAAGTGGATTACTGCATTCCTGTCTGACAGGCAACAAATAATAAAAATAGGGAGCGCTATATCAAATCCTGCTCCGGTTAACAGTGGTGTCCCCCAAGGCAGCTTTTTAAGACCCACACTCTTTATACTCTATAAAAATGACCTTTGTAATCACCTTATTATTAACTGCATCCTCTTCGCGGATGATATAAAACTATTCAACACCACCGACAATGCTATTATTCTTCAAACTGACCTTGATTATGTGTCTGAATGGTCAAACATTTGGCAACTCCAAATCTCGACCAACAAATGCTCTGTCCTACACATTAATAAAAACAAAAATCAGTTCACCAAATACAAGCTAGATGGATATGACCTCATTGATGACCTAGGAGTACTCATATCAAATGATCTAAGGGCTAGAGCTCACTGTAACAGCATTGCCAAAAAGGCATTAAGAGTTGTAAATCTAATCTTATGAAGCTTCTCCTCTGGAAATATTGAATTGCTAACTAGGGCATTCAAAACCTTTGTTAGACCAATACTCGAATACAGCTCATCTGTCTGGAATCTGTACTGCATATTGGACATTAATACAATTGAGCAAATCCAGAAGTATTTCACGAGAACAGTACTATACTCCTCTGCTTGCAACAGAATACCCTAATACCACCAGGCTTGAAATTTTGGGCTTGGACAATCTTGAACTCTGCCACCTAGGATTGGCCTTAAGCGAAGTTCACAAAATTATCTGCTACAATATCCTACCGGTCAATGACTACTTCAGCTTCAGCTTCAACTGCAACAATACGAGAACACAAAACAGATACAAACTCAATGTTAACTGCTCCAAACTTGATTGCAGAAAGTATGACTTCAGCAGCAGAGTGGTCAATGCCTGAAATGCACTATCTGACTCTGTAGTTACATCTTCTAACCCCCACTCCTTTAACTTCATATTCCTTATTGACCTCACCCCATTCCTTAGAGGTTTGTAAGGGGCATGCATAAGTGCACCATCATGCCTCCCATCCCTGTCCTATTGTGCCCATTTAATCGTACCTATTTCCTGTATTCTTACTCATGTTTATACTTATATCTTATATCTTGTAAGTGACTGACAAATAAAATAAAACAAATAAAAATAAATAAACTCTGGTAAGGTCTGTCCTATCTTTAAATGGTTGAGGGGTCCTTGGTGTTTTCTGAGCTTGCTTGTTTTCTTACAGACATTTAATTACCAAAGAAAGTAACATCATCAGATACCGAGTAAGGGGTGCTGTTTGCTGTCAGTTATATATTCTAATGGTTTACCTGTAACTGTTGGTGGGGGTGATCTTAGAGTAGAGGTGGTATTCAGCAGGTTCTGACCAACTCTGGAAATCCAGCAGTGGAAATTTTTAGTAGTTTGGAGAACGGGCAAATACCACCTCTGACTGGTCCTGCCCCCATCTATTCTCTACCTCCCAAGTCCCAGCTGATTGGCTGGGTCTTCTTTTGTTGCCCTGCACAGGAGAACGAAGCTGGAAAGCAGGTTAGGGGTGGGGAGAGAACAGAGATTTTGCAGTAACCTGCCCCATGGAGTGAGGTGGAAATGGAAATTTTACAGTATCCTTCCCCTGCTACACCCACCAAGCCAAGCCCACTAAGCCATGTCATTCCCACCAAGAACCGGTAGTAAAAAAATTTGAATCCTACCACTGAATAATATATAACAATAAAACTTGTATTCCATGATAGTTCAATGCACCTTTAGACATGGATGAAAAATATTGTATCTCTGTGTATTTACTGACAAGTTTGTAAACCTTGACTATGCTGTCCATCACAATGCACAACATTAAAAATCAAGTCTTATACAGAAATTTTTCAAGACATAAGAAAAAAGAACTGCCTTACTTTCTTTTAAGTTAGATGGCAAATGCTCTGGGTAATGAATAATGTAACTATGTATTTAATGCCTGTCTGCAGTATTTTATGAACTTCAGACTACTTACTGTTTTGATTTTCCTATGTGGGCATTGTAGAATCACTTAAATTTATGAGAATAAAAGCCCATACAGTGAAGGGATACATTGTTATTTATACTTTTACAATTTTTATAAAATCACTTTTAGCTAAAGGCCCTGTCACACTGGCCAACGGATGCAAAACGTTTGTAAAAAGGACACAGCGGATGAGAAAAATGTTCAATCCATTGTTATCCTCTCTCAAAAGGGGCAAAAATTTGCAAAACCAGAGTGGACAACACGGAAAGGAACGGACGGGGGGAGGACGTAGGGTGGATGGAAAGCGGATGCTCCACGGAAGCCTAGCAGATGAAAGCAGATGGGAGCGGATCGTACATCCGCAAGGCTTCCAGGGGAGCGCAGCAAAGCGGGCACGGAATGGATACAGCGGATGCAGAGCGGACGCCGAGCGGATGAAGCGGATACAAAGCAGAAGCCTAGCGTATGCCTAGTGGAAGCCTAGCGGATGCCTAGCGGATGCCTAGTGTTCACTGTGCATGCGGGGAGGATGCATTGCGTCAGCCCCATGGATATAAAGGAAAGCAGCTCCCAAGCAGGTCACCATTCAGAGGAAAGACCTGCTTCCAGACACAGCTCTCCAGCCTGCCTGCCAGCCTGCCTGCCAGCCAGCCAGCAACCCCACAACCATGGGGAAGAAGAGAAAGCCTCAGCCATCTGCTGCCAGCCCTGGAAAGAGGGACAGGGCCACCCTCCCACCCCCTGGCCCTCACTCTGCTTCTGCTGGGGCTTCTGCAGCCCGGGCTCACTCTTCTGGGGCTGGGGCTTCTGCTGATGCAGAAGGAGGAGCTGATGATGCTGCTTATGGCAGTGGTGCTTCTGCTGGTGCTTACTCTGCTGAAGCTGCTTGTAGTGGTGGTGGTTCTGCTGGTGCTTACTCTGCTGATGCTGCTTCTGGCGGTGGTGCTTCTGCTGGTGCTTACTCTGCTGAAGCTGCTTCTGGTGGTGGTGCTTCTGCTGGTGCTTACTCTGCTGGCACTGCTCCTGGTGCTGGTGCTTCTGCTGGTGCTTACTCTGCTGGCGCT
>BLBF01000037.1:338817-361424 GCA_015471245.1 Laticauda colubrina
CTGGCGCTGCTCCTGGTGCTGGTGCTTCTGCTGGTGCTTACTCTGCTAGTGCTGCTCCTCGTCCTGCTGGTCCCGCTCGTGCTCCTGGTCCCGCTCGTGCTCCTGGTCCTGCTCATGCTCCTGTTCCTGCTGGTCCTGCTGGTGCTCCTGGTCCTGCTGGTCCTGCTGGTGCTGCTGGTGCTTACTCTACTGCTGATGATCCTGGTCCTGCTGGTGCTGCTGGTGCTGCTGCTGGTGCTGCTGCTGGTGCTGGTGGTGGGGTGGAGGATCAGCCCCTACAACCTGGAAGCCCCTCTAATGAGGGCCCTTGTGGTCCTGCCAAAGGGAGAAAGAGGCAGACGCGAGAACGGGAGAGGAGGCAATACAACTTAGAAGAGGAACATGAGGATGAGGTGCTGGAGTGGCTGAGAGAGAACGAGTATCTATGGCGGAAGGGACACAGGCTCTATAGGGACACCAAAAGGAAGCAGGCTGCTTGGAGAGAGAAGGTGGAGAGCCTGGGCTACACTTCGGAGGTGCTCCTCGGCTGGTGGAAGCACATGCAGACCTGGTACGGGAAGCTGCACCTCAAGAAATCTGGCCAGGCCGCGGTCAAACTGATGGACAGAGAGACCTACGTGATGGCCAAGTGCAGATTCCTGGAGGGTGAGATCCGCCACCGAGGAGCAGCCCCTCTCACAACCCTCTCTCTCAGGCATCTGTGGAGAGTCCCACGATGGAGACCCCGTCGAACAGCTGTAGTACCAGTGGCGGAGCATGTGGAGGACCCCCTGATGCAGTGGGAGAAAGGAGACGGCACTTCCACCACAGCCCAACCCGCATCCACCCCCAGCTCAACCTCCACAGAAAGGCAGAGAGGCAAAGCGGAGGGACAGAGCCACACTGTCCTGCTGGAGATAAGAGACACCATCAGGAGTAGCGTAGATGTCCTCTCTCATCTGGTGAACTCTCTGACTCCTCATCCTCCAACCAGACCCAGATGAACCTGCTCCCACTCAGTCCAGGTCTGCTTCTCCACCCCAGGTGATGTCACTCCCCTTCCAAGGCTTTCCACAGGCCCTCACCTACCAAGGCTACAGCTACCAGGATGTCCAGCAGTACAGGCAACAGCCCTTCCTAGTCCAGGCACATGTTCATCAAACGCCACTGGTGCCACTGATGCCACCGATGCCACCCACACCACTGATGCCACCGACGCCACTGATGCCACCCACGCCACCGATGCCACCGACGGCAATCCTCACCCAGCTGCTGACCAGACAGCCCCACTACACTGCTCCTTCCTCCACCCCACAGCGAAGCCCGGCCCCAGTACATCTGTCATTGGTACTGGGGCTGACACCCCATGTCATGGAGGAAGGGGCTCTCAACATCACGGGGCTGAGCCAGCTGTCTGAGAGCTTCCTCAACACACCGTCCCCTGTTGCCCTCTCAGGGCCAGGCACCCCAGTGGCGCTTCAGACAAGCACTCCAGAAGCAGCCACCTCCACAGCACCTGGACCCTTCACCCCTGAGACTGGGCACACCTCCGAGTGACCAAGAAGAGTGCCAGAGACTGGGTGGCTACATGTTGACTTTATTTTTGCTTTGGACACTTGACTTGGGTCATTTTTCATTTACAGCTTGTTATTAACAAAGATTATCTTTGCTTCACACACTTGCTTCATTTATTTTTGTCAATAAAGTCTTGCTGGAAACTTTTAGAAATGGTTTAACCCTTTGCATGCTTGTGGGATGGGTTAAGATAGCAGTGGAATGGGGAGGGATACCTTTGGGATGGGTTAAGATAGCTATGGGATGGGCAGGGATAGCTGTGGGATAGATAAACCTCCAGTGCAAGCATAGTGGGACTGTATGGTCCACCCTCCCAGGTGCCACACCTTTGGCCCTTCATTATCAATAACAATGTAAGCATTGATCCACACATTTGAACATAAACAGAACTCTTTATTAAATGCCCTGTTCATTGTAGGCCCACCCAACATACATGGCAGTGTATGATGTCAGTGTGATGAGACAGGCTGAAGGAAGCATCCATTAATCATCTACCATCCTGTCTTGCCACTCCACTGCTCCAACTGGGGAGTTGCACCAGTGTCTCAGGAGGTTGCGCTGCTTCTTCCCTTCACATGAGGCCCTGTTGGGGGCTTGCACATCCTCAGTGTCAATCAGGTTTCGCCCTTGCCTCCATTCTCCAGGCTCCATGTCCCCATTGCCTTGTTGGAGGTCCACGAGCCTGTTCTGCAACACTGGATAGCGGGTGCACATGAGATTGTGCAGGATGTAGCAAGCTTCCACGATGTTCCTCACGGTCTCTGGGTGATGCTGCATGGTGGTGAGAAGTGCCTGGAACCTGTTGGCCAGGATGCCAAAGGCGTTCTCCACCACCTGCCTTGCCCTGGACAGCCTGTAGTTGAAGATCCTCTCTTCACGGGTGAGGAGTCTGGAAGTGTAGGGCTTCATGAGGTAGGTTCTGAGGGAGAAGGCATCATCCCCCACAATGAAGTAGGGCACATCTTGCGTGTCATTGGGCAGGGGGTCTGGATCTGGGAAGCCCATGAGGAGGTTGCATTCCTGCCCCTCCTTGAGGTCACTGGCGTTGTATACCTGGGCATCTGAATATGAGCCGTTGCCTGAAGCATCGATGTACATGAACTTGTAGTCAGCATCGACCATGCTGAAGAGGATGATCCTGAAGAAGCCCTTGTAGTTGAAATAAGGGGACCCCGACTTGGCTGGAGCTTTGCAGATCACGTGCTTGCCATCTATGGCTCCAACGGTGTGGGGGAAGTTCCACTTCTGATAACACTGCTCTGCAACTTTCTTCCATCCTTCTTCAGTGGAGGGGCACTGGAGGAGATCCTCCAGGTATTCTTCGATGATGGCCTGCACCACTTCTCTTACCACAATGCTGATGGTGTTGTTTGGCACCCTCCAGCTGTACTGCATGCTCCTGTAGGTGGTCCCTGAGACCAGGTGGCGCAGAGTGAGTGCCACCTTGAGCCCTGGGTCCAGGCTGGGCCAGAAGTTGGTGCTCTGCTTGGCCAACCTGGGTGTCAGCCGCTCCACAACTTCGTCAAACATGACTGGAGGCATCCTCATGAAGTTCTGGAATGCACGAGGGTCTTCGTTCCTGAGCTCCACCATCAGCTTGTTGTACAGTCCATACTCTGCTCTTCTCCCGATCCATCTTCGGACCCAGATGCTTCTTGGCCGCCTCCTTTTCTTCCCATAGAACAATTGAAAGAGTCTGTAGATGGCTTCGCACTGTTGTAGAATGATGGTGGCTACCAAAAGGAGTGTGTTATGATCCATGGTGGACATCAATGGATGCTGTGGAAGAGCGAGATCCAGATGAAGGCTGCAGAGGTCTGCACATTAGGGCTGCTGGACTGAAAGTGAGATCCAGGTGAGTTGCTCCCCCTTTTTATAGGCAATATAGGTTTTCCACTATGTGTCCTTTTGCATCCTCTAGGCATCCTCTGGACATCCTTAATATCTGACATAGGTCCCCTCTGCGAACGTTTTTTCCATTTTAAATGCTTTGTATGTGAGCTGCATCCGCTTTCATCCTTTCTCCGCCTGTGCTACTAATGCTGCGCATCCATTCTGCGTCCGTTTTGCTTCCTCCCTGTGTCTGTTTGCCGCTGAAGCGGATTTGAGTTGCGCGGATGTGCAGCGGATGCCTAGACGATGTAGCGGACGTGTAACCGATGATGACGGATGCAGAACGGATGTTCCCCGTATGCGTCGCGGATGTAGAACGGACCCGTTGGATACATTTTCCGCTCAAAAGGTTTTGAGCAGCTCAAAACCTTTTGAGCGGATGGAACCTCAGTTGACAGATGCTGGACGGATAGAGAGGAAGAAAAACGGACGCAGTGAGTACAGAACAGGTGCATCGCATTAACCAACGGATGGCAAGTGTTTCTCTCCGTTTTACATCCTCTTTCCATCCTTTGGTGCAGTGTGACATGGGCTTAAGGAGATTGGTAGAAAGGCCAAATTGATTAGGGTTGGTGGACCTGGGAAACAAAATAAGTGGGAGAATGAGAATGGGAAGGATAAGGAATTACATAGAATTATGTAGGATCATATGGCTAAAAGAGATCTTTGGGGGTTTTTTAGTCCAGCCATCTGCCCAAGGCAGAAGACCTTATGCCATCCTGGATAAGTGGCTGCCCAATATTTTCTTGAAATTCCACTGATGGAGAACCCACTACTCCTGAAGGCAAGCTTCTCCATTCATTAATTGTTCTCACTGTTAGAAAATTTCTTCTCAGTTTCAGAGTGAATCTTTCTTTGATGAGTTTCCATCCATTCTTGTCCTACTTTCAGATGCTTTGGAGAATAACTTCCTCCAAGGACCCTTATTATTTGTGATAGGCCCTCAAATACTGGAAGACTGCTATCATGTTACCCCCTTATCCTTTTCTGTATTAGGCTAAACACAGGGGTGGGCTTCAAAATTTCAGCAACGGGTTCTCTGCCCGGTTGCTGGGTGGGTGTGGCCATGGTGGGTGGGCCTAGTCAGCCTCCTGCACCACAGCAGGGGGACATTTTTGCCTTCCTCAGACTCTGGAGGCTTTCCTTGAGCCTCTGGGAGGGCGAAAACTGCCTCCCTGGGCTCTGGAGGCCCTCTGAAGGGCAGAAACAGACCCGTTTCCAGACTTCTGGAACTTCCAGGAGGCCCATTTTTCCCCCTCCCTGAGCCTCTGCATGAGCCCTTCACTTACCTCACATCCAAAATGTAGAGACTCCTGGGAGGGGAGGGGCAGGGTGGGCAGAGCCAGCCAGGGGTCAGATTTGATGGTTTGCTGAACCAGCCATAACATTAACTATGGATCAACCCAAACCCAGGTGAACCCATAGCAACCAAATCCTGGCTAAACATACCTCTTTTTTCTTAACTGTTCATCATACAGTTTAGCTTTCAGACCCTTTGTCATCTTTGTTGCCGTTCTCTGCACTCTTTCCAGGTCTCTATTGTGGCAACCAGAACTGGGTGTGGTAGTATAAAGTGATGGGAAGTATAGTATAGTATAAAGTGATGGGAAGCCCCCCCCCCCAACAATGAAATATTTTGAGGAATATTAAAAAGGCAAGATATTATATTTCCCTAAAGGAGAAATGAAGAACCATGGTTTTAGAGGTAGGAAGCAGCCCCCAAATCTTTCTTAATAACCCCCAAGCAGAAATTGAGGAGGCCAACTTTTAGAAATACAGATCCATTTAGAAAGACTGGGTCAAGACAGAAACTCAGATAAGCAACAATCAAAAGGCTGACAAAATTAGCTCAAGCACCTAGGAGTTGTATTTCCTCTTTTGCCTATGACCCCTACATAACCCCTACATGATCCCAAAGGAATTTGACAACTAGCTATTAGAATATGAAAGATGTTCTTTCACAGGAATACAAAGTCCAAAAGAAGATATAAAATCCACCCACATTCAACTCCATTTTGTCAACTGCCCAGAATCACATGTGCTTGGTGGTTCTGCTTCATCGATAAATGGACCCTCCTTCCAATCAGCCTCCAGCCTCCATTTTATTTCCAGTGCCTTCCTCCCAGCTTGGAACTGAACCAGATGGATATTTCTTCCAATAAGGTGACACTATAATTTCTCATGAACTTGATGCTATACCATTGTTGATGCAGTCTAGAATTCGTTGGACATTTTAACCACTTCAGTTACACTCCTGTCTCACACTTAAGTAATGGTCCACTAAGACACCTAGATCCCTTTCACATTCTCCCTTTTACCATCCCATCAGACCACAAATTTTTAATTCTGATTCCTTTTCCCCCCTGCTTAAATAATTGTTTGTTTTGTCATTCAATGTTGGCTTCTTCTTTATAGAACTCATCCCCCTCTGTTTATTTTGTTCTTGTGTATGCTGAGTCACCATTTCTAATTTCTGTAGTACATAATTGCACATTTCAAGTTTAATTTTTATCATGTCCCTTATATCTTGCAAATCCAATCTTGACTCTTGTAAGTCCAATCTTATATCAACAGTTTCTCCATTATATCTTCTCCTTTTTTTTCTTTCCTCTTCATTAATCGCTAAAATCCTCTTCTTTAATAGATATATTCAATTCCAAAGTCCAGTTTATTATTTCAGCCAATATATTTTGATTTTATTTTCAACAATCCATACTCTTGAGTCTTTGTTTGGATGGTTCTATAACAATAATAAAGTTTCTTTTATTTTCTTTTAAGTTCCAAAATCCAAACTCTTGAGAAGACCACTTTTTAAAATGTACTGAAGTTTTCCTGTTCCATCGGGGGACACTCTTGAGTCTTTTTACCTTTAACTTTCTTTATTGAATATAATACTTTTATTAAAGCCCATGTCACACTGGCCAACGGATGCAAAAAGGACACAGAGGACGAGCAAAATGTTCCATCCGTTGTTATCCGCTCTTAAAAGGGGCAAAAATTTGCATAACTGGAGCGGATAACACGGACGCGGGGAGGATGCAGGGCAGATGCAAAGCGAATGTGGAATGGAAGCCCAGCGGATGGAAGCAGATGGGAGAGGATGGCGCAACCGCAGGGCTTCCAGGGGGCCTCAGCAAAGCGGACGCGGAACCGATACAGCGGATGCAGAATGGACGCCAAACAGATGAAGCGGATGCACAGCGGATGCACAGTGGATAAAGCGGATGCACAGCGGAAGCGGAACGGATGCCGAGCATTAATTGCGCATGTGGGGGGGAAGCATTACGTAAGCCCCCCGGATATAAAGGGAAGCAGCTCGCACGTGGCCAGCATTCCGAGGAAAGACCTGCTGCTGGACACTTCGAGTTCCTTGCCTGCCCTGCCTGCATGCCTGCCTGCCATCCTTGCTGCCAGCCTGCCTTCCAGCCAGCCTTGGTTCCTGCCTGCCTGCCTGCCTTCCTGCCAGGCTTTCTGTCAGGCTTCCTGCCAGGCTTCCTGCCAGGCTTTCTGCCAGGCTTCCTGCCAGGCTACCTGCCAGGCTTCCTGCCAGCCTTCATGCCTGCCTGCCAGCCTTTATGCCTGGCTTCCTGCCAGCCTTCCTGCCAGCCTTGGTGCCTGCCAGCCTCCCTGCCAGCCAGCAACCCCACAACCATGGGGAGGAAGTGAAAGCCTCAGCAACCTGCCGCCATCCCTGGCAAGAGGGACAGGGCCAACCTCCCGCCCCCTGCCCGACTCTGCTTCTGCTGGGGCTTCTGCTGAAGCTGCTCCTGGCGGTGGTGCTTCTGCAGGTGCTGGGGCTTCTGCTGGGGCTTACTCTGTTGAAGCTGCTCCTGGTCTTGCTGGTCCTGCTCGACCTGCTCATGCTCCTGGACTTGCTCGTCGTGCTCGTCGTGCTCGTCCTGCTCGTCCTGCTCATGCTCCTGGACTTGCTGGCCCTGTTGGTGCTTACTCTACTGCTGCTGATCCTGGTCCTGCTGGTCCTGCTGCTGCTGCTGATCCTGCTGCTGCCGCTGCTGCTGCTGATGATGATGATCCTGCTGCTGCTGCTGATGATGATGATAATGATGCTGCTGATTATGATCCTGCTGGTGAGGATGATGATGATGATTCTGCTGGTGCTGCTGCTGCTACTGGTGGTGGTGTGGAGGAGCAGCCCCTACTACCTGGGAGCCCCTCTGATGAGGGCCCATCTGGTCCAGCCAAAGGGAGGAAGAGGCATATGCAACAATGGGAGAGGAGGCAATACTATATTGAGGAGGCGCACGAGGATGAGGATGGAGTGGCTGAGAGAGAACAACTATCTGTGGCAGAAGGGACACCGGCTGTACAGGGACACCAAGTGGAAGCAGGCTGCTTGGAGAGAGAGGGCAGAGAGTATGGGTTACACTTCGGAGGTGCTCCTCGGCTGGTGGAAGCACATGCACACCTGGTACGGGAAGCTGCACCTGAAGAAATCTGGCCAGGCCACTGTGAAGCTGACAGACAGAGAGACCTATGTCATGGCCAGGTGCAGCTTCCTGGAGGGTGAGGTCCGCCACCGAGGAGCACCAGCAGCCCCTCTCACTACCCTCTCTCTCCGGCAGCCTGCTGAGAGCCAGTCCTCTTCCGGCCAAGAGTCAGTCCCTGTCTCCAGGCAGATTTCTGTGTAGCATGCCACGGCGGAGAACCCGCGGACAGGTGTGGAAAGCGTGGTGGAGTGTGTAGAGGACTCCCTGGTGCGGTGGGGGAAAGGAGACATCGAGTCCACCACACTCCTAGCCGCATCCACCCCACCCCCAGATCCGCCTCCGAAGAAAGGCAGAGAGCTGGACAGCAGGAGGGGCAGAGCCACACTGTCCTGCTGGAGATCAGGGACACCATCTACACCAGCATAGATCTCCTCTCTCAGCTGGTCCACACCGACTCCTCATCCTCCAACTGCAAGCCCTTCCTCACCTATGTCAACTAGACCCTTAAGGAAATGGCGGATCCACAGTTTCAGCTGGGGAAGGACAGGATCACCGAGCTGCTTCACAACCCTCCAGACCCAGAGGAACATGCTCCCACCCAATCCAGGTCTGCTCCTCCACCCCAGGTGATGTCCATCCCATTCCATGGCTTCCCACAGGCCCTCACCTACCAGGGCTATGGCTACCAGGAGGTCCAGCAGCACAGGCAACAGCCCTTCCCAGTCCAGGTACAGAGTCATCGGGCGACACTGTTGCCACCTGTTTCACTGATGCCACTGATGCCACCCACACCAATGATGCCACTGACGACAGCGATGCCATGCACGCCAATGATGCCACCGATGACAGCGATGCCACCCACACCAATGATGCCACCCACGCCAGTCCTCGCCCAGCTGCAGAGCAGACAGCCCCACTACACTACTCCTTCCTCCACCCCACAGCCAAGCCCGGCCTCAGTACATCTGTCATCAGTACTGGGGCTGACACCCCATGGCTTGGTGGAAGGACCTCTCAGCATCACGGGGCTGAGCCAGCTGTCCGAGACCTTTCTAAACACACCGTCCCTTGTTGTCCTCTTGAGGCCAGGAACTCCAGCACCACCCACCCGCACAGCACCTGGACCCTTCACCCCTGAGACTGGGCACACCTCCGAGTGACCAAGAAGAATGCCAGAGACCGGGTAGCTGGCTACCTGTGGACTTTATTTGGACACTTGACTTGGGTCATTTTTTTTTGACAGCTTGTTGTTCAATAAAGTTTATCTTTGATTCACACACTTGCTTCATTTGTTTTTTTTAATAAAGTCTTGGTGGAAACTTTTAGAATTGGCTTAAGCCTTTGCATGCTTATGGGATGGGTTAAGATAGCAGTGGGGTGGGCAGGGATACCTGTGGAATGAGCAGGGAGACCTTTGGGATGGCTAATAGCTGTGGGATAGATAAACCTCCAGTGCAAGCATAGTGGGACTGTATGGTCCACCCTCCCAGGTGCCACACCTAGGCCCCTTTTTTATCAATAACAATGTAAGCATTGATCCACACATTTGAACACAAACACAACTCTTTATTAAACTCCCTGTTCATTGTAGGCCCACCCAACATACATGGCCCAATCTCATCCGTGTGATGAGACAGGTTGAAGGAAGCATCCATTAAGCATCTACCACCCTGTCTTGCCACTCCACCGCTCCAGCTGGGGAGTTGCACCAGTCTTTCAGGAGGTTGAGCTGCTTCTTCCCTTCACGTGAGGCTCTGTTGGGGCCTTGCACATCCTCAGTGTTGATCAGGTTTTGCCCTTGCCTCCATTCCCCAGGCTCCATGTCCCCATTGCCTTGTTGACGGTCCACGAGCCTGTTCTGCAAGACTGGGTAGCGGGTGCGAATGAGATTGTGCAGGATGCAACAAGCTTCCACGATCTTCCTCACGGTCTCTGGGCGATGCTGCATGGTGGTGAGAAGTGCCTGGAACCTGTTGGCCAGGATGCCAAAGGTGTTCTCCACCACCCGCCTTGCCCTGGACAGCCTGTAGTTGAAGATCCTCTCTTCACAGGTGAGGAGTCTGCAAGTGTAGGGTTTCCTGAGGTAGGTTCTGAGAGAGAAGGCGTCATCCCCCACAATGAAGTAGGGCACATCTTGCGTGTCGTTGGGCAGGGGGTCTGGATCTGGGAAGACCACGATGAGGTTGCCTTCCAGCCCCTCCTTGAGGTGACTGGCGTTGTATACCTGGGCATCTGAAGATGAGCCGTAGCCTGAAGCATCGATGTACATGAATTTGTAATCAGCATCGACCATGGCTAAGAGGATGAGGCTGAAGAAGCCCTTGTATTTGAAATAAGTGGACCCCGACTTGGCTGGAGCTTTGCAGGCCACGTGCTTGCCATCGATGGCTCCAACGGTGTGGGGGAAGTTCCACCTGTGATACCACTGCTCTGCAACTTTCTTCCATCCTTCTTCAGTGGAGGGGCACTGGAGGAGCTCCTCCAGGTATTCTTCGATGATGGCCTGCACCAGTTCTCTGACCACAATGCTGATGGTGTTGTGTGGCACCCTCCAGCTGTACTGAATGCTTTTGTAGTCGTCCCTGATGCCAGGTGGCACAGAGTGAGTGCCACCTTTAGCCCAGGTTCCAGGCTGGGCCTGAACGTTGGTGTTTGCCTTGGTCAACCTGGGTGTCAGGTGCTGCACAACTTCATCAAACATGGCTGGAGGCATCCTCATGAAGTTCTGGAATGCCCGAGTGTCTTTGTTCCTGAGCTCCACCATCAGCTTGTTGTACAGTCCGTACTCTGCTCTTCTCCCGATCCATTTTCGGACCCAGACGCTTCTTGGCCGCCTCTTTTTCTTCCCATGATAGAGTTCACAGAGCCTGTAGATGGCTTCGTACTGTTGCAGAAGGATGGTGGCTGCCAAAAGGACTGGGGTATGATCCACGGTGGACATGACTGGATGCTGTGGAAGAGGAAGAGTCAGATGAAGGCTGCAGAGGTCTGCACAGGTGGGCTGCTGGTCTGAAAGTGAGATGCAGACGAGTTGCTCCCCCTTTTTATAGGCAGTATAGGTGTCCCTTTGCATCCTCTAGGCATCCTCTAGGCATCCTCTAGACATCCTTAATATCCGAGATAGGTCCCCTCTGCAAACCTTTTTCCCGCTTTAAACGCTTTGTTTCCGTGCTGCATCCGTTCTGCATCCATTCTGCATCTGTTCTGCGTCCGTTCCACTTCCTCACTTCGTCCGGGTGGATGCGAGTTGCGCGGATGCACAGCAGACATCAAGCGGATATAGCGGATGCATAACAGATGTGTAATGGATGCGTAGCGGATGCCTAGCGGATGCGTAGCAGATGCAGAACAGACGAACTGGATACATTTTCCACGCAAAAGTTTTGGGCAGCCCAAAACTTTCCGAGCGGATGAAACGTCAATAAATGGATGCTGGACGGATAGAGAGGAAGCAAAATGGAGGCAGTGAGTACATCGCGTTTTCGAACGGATGGCAAGGTTTTTTGTCCGTTTTACATCCTCTTTGCATCCGTTGGTTCAGTGTGACATGGGCTTAAGTTTGCTAATTTCAATCATTAGCTATTATTTCTTTTCTTTTCAACACACTCAATTTCAGCATTTAATTGTGCCCTTTAAGTGCCCATAATTCAATAGTTATAAAGTCTAATTTCTAAACCTTTGCTTTGTTAAAGTATTTTCCTTTAAATTTTTTCCTCCAAGTTAATCCAATCCAAGTTTTATAAGATCCAATTTCTTTCTCACTTTCTCTGGTCGCCACTTCCACAAACTTCCCTCCAAGATAGCCCTTTATTTTAATCCTGGGGTACCTCAAAAACAATGTTCTTTGCCTGGTTCACACTCTGCTCACTACTCTGCTCCAGCACAAAACGTAGTTTCCTGGAGTGTTCTGTGTCTTCGTGGTGGCCATTTTAGGATCACCACTGCAGCTTGCCTTTGGGAGGGATTTTCCTGTCTGGGAGTGGAGTTGCAACTCCCCTTGACCCTCCAGGTGATTTCCCCATTCTTCAACATCATCCCCAGGGTAGTTCTGCTACCGATCAGGAACCTCCAGCAAGTGAGCTCAGGAGAAATTGTGCACAATTGTGGATTCCGCTCCGACTCCGATGAGGAACAAACTGGAAGTCTCCTATTCTATATCTGTGCATTTAGTTTTTCTTGCCTAAATATAGGACTTTACTTTTATCACCACTGTACTGCATCTTGTTAAATAGGGCTCAATGTTCAAATCAAATAAAGTTTTGAACATTTCTTTGCTATATGAACATTTTCCTTTTTTTTTAGACAAAGTTTTTTATTTTTAAACACAAACATACACATACAAAAACATCAAAATGTAAAATGCTCTTCCATTTTATATACATAAAGTGTGTCAATTGGTTATGTATCTTTTGTGCTATACTTTTGTAGTCATTTACTCACAATTTATATCAATCTTCACATTGTTAAACTAACATATGTTGTATATTTATCATGTTTTATCATAGTTTCATCCATGACTAAACTATTTATTCCATTGTTTTATATGAGATGTTCCACATTTTATCTTAAAATTTATGTTTTACTTTCAACCAGTGGTTATATATTTCTGTATTCTGTTTTATATCAATCTATTAGATTTCTATCACAAAATTATCTAGTCTATTATATTACCATGCCTTTTTGTCCAATCACTGATAAAACAAATCCCATATCATATAAAATTGCTTATCTTCTTGTTCTCTACTTTCAAATGTCAGTTTACTCATTTCAGCACAGTCCATAATTTTTTTGATAACTTCCTCCTGCATAGGTATTTTGTCATTTTTGCAGTTCTTTGCAAATACAATTCTAGCTGCTGTTAAGACATTTACAATCAAATATTTCAGTTCTTTATTATATATATCTTGTTTGACTCCCAATAAAAACATCTCTGGTTTAAAGTCTATATGCTGTTTTATCATTTTTTCCAACCATGTGTGGATTTTAGTCCAATATTTCTTTGCGTCTGAACATGTCCATCACATATGATAATATGAACCAGATATCTGATGACATTTCCAGCATTTATCTGATTTGTTCTTAAACATTCTCGCAAGTCTCATCGGGGGTAGATGCCACCTGTAAAACATCTTATACAAATTTTCTTTATATGCAGTTGACATTGTCATTTTGTAATTTTGAGACCACAATTTTTGCCATTTTTCCAAATCAATCCCATATCCAAAAATTTTCCACCAAACAATCAACGTTTCTTTAACTTGCTCCTCCTCCAATTTAAATTCTAATAGATATCCATAAAGTTTTTTAATTACCTTTTCATCAGTACCCATCAAGCCATATGAACATTTTCTGTAGTTCAATTGTTTTTAAATGATGAAGATCATCTTTTCCTCCTCCTCCTCCTCCTCCTCCTCCTCCTCCTCCTCCTCCTCCTCCTCCTCCTCCTCCCCCTCCTCCCCCTCCGTGCCCAGTCAAACTATATGAGAGACATGTAGTTTTTAGTCTCTGTATTACTGAGTAGGCAGATCTTTATGTATATTGGTTCATATGAACTGTGATACATAAATTAATCAAGGCTAGCCATATATAAGACTTTGCTGAGTAGCCATTCCAGAATAAGGGATTAATATATGGAAAATTGAGATTTACAGAAACAGCTGGGGAAAAATTGACACATATGGCCATGGAGATACAATTATAAAAATAAATATAGTTGCAGATATTCAGCTTCAAAAAGTGAAAGAAACTTGATGACTAGGCAATCTCAGAAAGCTAAAACTATGATCAGATCTGATTTGCACTTTCTTTGGACTCATCAGGAGATATAATATTTATGTGCTAGATTGAGAAGTTGAAAAAAAACTTTCTGCTAGAAGGTAATTGCAACCACTTCTATATTTTTATCAAGAAAACTACATAGACATTTCCAAATTCAGAATAGAAGGAACTTTGCAGTTATTTTTACTCACATGTATAAATAAATACCATTAATACCATAACCAGAATGTCTAAAAAGCAAAAAAAAAAAATGTGCATGTATTATTATTTTTTAAATGTTCCATTAAAAAATAGCCAAATTTCCATTATGTGAAAATATTCCAGTGTTAGTTTCATTGTCTGACCTGGAAATATTGTCGTAGAATAACTATCAAATATGGATATTTGATATGTCCCCAAAGAAGAAGTTCCAGCTTTTTTTTTTTTTTTTAAAGGAGCAGGTGAATAAATCCTGGAGTCATTGAAGCAGGCAAGTGGTTTTCTATCTTTGTATTTTAATTTTTTGATTTCTCCTTTCTGCTTTTCCACATCTTTCTCTCACGTTTATTCACATTTGACTCTTGTATATTACATAGGTACCATCCTTATTTAAAATAAAAATGGCTAAAAATTATCACTATGACTCACCTAATTATGAAATCACACTTGTTGTGGAAAGGAGGCCAATGATGTTTATTTTTAAAAAATTAAACCAATGTAATGTTGGTTTCAATATTCAGTCATGCTTCATATACATCAATTAGTGTTTAATAGTATGCTTCTGGTCCATATTAGTTTTAGCATCCAGAAGTCCTTCAGATATGTTGCAGTTGAACATTCATACTGGAGAAATGGCCTTTGACCTTCAGACTATCCATCAGTAATCCATCTAATTGCTTATTAAAAATGAAAATACATACAGTTCAGGTTTTTCAAAATTCTTTTCTCCAGAGCTTTTCTCAAAGAACTGTAACTATTTGTGAAGTCTTTCTCCATGTAAACATCAAGGAGATGTCCTTTTCAATTCTTCTCTGTCCTTCTTTCATTCAAATAACATTTTGTAATGTTTTCCAAATTGCTTCCATTATTAAAGTTTTTCTCTTGGAGTAGCAATAAATTAAGTATTCTGCTGTGAGCTGCCTGCCATCTCTCATAATAATGAGGTCCTTTTTTAAATCCATTTTCTTAGCCAATAAGAATTAATCAGAAGCCCTGATTAATGTCTATCTTCAGCTTTATTTTAAGAGTGTAAGAGCACTATCACTTCTTCTAAAATAAGACTTCATTTCTAGAGACACCAGGTTGTAATTGGAGTTTAATACAAACTCAAAACATTTAATATTACTGAACTTCAGCATTGTTCTTGGAAGATACACACAAGGGCATAAGTGAAATAGAGACAATCAATCAAAGTTTACAAGAAGCATACAAGGGTTTTAGCAAACTGTTTGGAAGCAATATATCCAATTATGGTTGGTGCGCATAGTACATATATTATGCAGATTTGAAACTTTACAGCAACCCAGGATCTTTGTTAGGAGACAGACTATGCAAGCATGATAGCCTTATCTTAATTGCAGTTGTCAGCTATCAATATCTGATTTATTATTTGTGTATAGCAAAACTTCCATTAAGAGAAAAAATAATAGCTTTGCCTTCTCTTTGGTATGGGATGATATAGCATTATAGGCTGCCTAATGCAAAGCTTCTCATCTCATAATTTGAAATCATAGCATAAAAGAAGAAATTAATCAGGCTTATGATCTATCAGTTCATTACAATATTTTAATCCATTATATTAGAGGGTCTTTTGGAACAGGAATAATAAAATAGTGCATTGTTTTGCATAGAAAAAACAATATTTACTCCTTTAAGAATGTTTGGAGGAAACAGGTTTTCTCTGAAGATTTTTGTTCTGCAGATGGACTAATGGTAGAGCACTCTTAAGGTTCATATTTATTGTAGTTAGGTTTTCTATTTTTTGAGTTGTGATTATATTAAAAATTGTCAGGTGGCTGTTCAGAAATTTGGCTTAAGGTTTGTTTTTTTAGACAGAAGCTGGAAGTTTGCTTAGTGTTCGGTTCTAGACAGTTATTTTCATCTTTTATCAACACTAGTGTTTTTCTTACTGAAAATGTCATATTTATCTGCTCTTTAGTTATAACAGGAAGCTTCCTGTGTTCCTGTGTTCCTTTTTCAACCAAACCAGATTCAGGTGATCATGAAAAAAAATAAGTCAGCTAAACACTAATGATGACTCTGCTTCAAAAAGCTGTTTCCTGCAGGCAATTCTGAACTTAAGTATGCAGAAGGAAAATCTTTCAGGTTTGCAACTACAGCAGAGACAGAGAATTAAGTTTTGGGCAGTAGAGTTTCATAGGAGAAAGAGACAATGGTGAGTAGAGGTCAGAGGTGTTATTCAGCAGGTTATGACCAGTTCTGGAGAGCTGGAAGCAGGAATTTTGAGTAGTTTGGAGAACCGGCAAATACCACTTCTGACTGGAGATTTTACAGTTTCCTTCCCCTGCCACGCCTACCAAGCCATACCCCCAGAACCAGTAGTAAATTGTTTTGAATCCCACCACTGGTAGAAATGACATAGAATCATGCTATAGAAAGCTGTGATAACTAGCAAAACCATTCCTAAATTATTACTACTTGAAAGAGATGTGCCTGAATCGCTACTGATTGTATCCAATCTTAGTTCCTATATGAATGACTAACCATCTTAACAGATTATTGAATGCTAGAGGTATGATATATTTGACTTCACGAAAAACCATTGACAAAGTACTCAATGACATTCTGATTAAATAGCCAATTGAGTATGGCTGAATGGCATGACAAATGAACAATTGGCTTGAAAAATATGCTCTAAGAAAGGTTATCCATGGTTTTAGTTCCTTCTAAAACTAACTACAATATAGAATCATGCCAGAAGTGTTGATTCTTGGCTCAACATTTTCACTGACAACTTTAAGGAGGAGAGATGATTTGTATCAACTTTGCAGATGATATAGAATTGAGTGAAATAATTAATTCCCTAGAAAGTTCAAAACATTATCGATATATTGAGGAAATAGTTTGAGAACAATAGAAGGAAATTTAACAAATGTGTATTTATGTACCTGAGAATCTGATGTACATGATGGGGGAATATTTTTCATGTTAATGGGAATGTAAAAAATGCAATTGTGGATTACAACTGTAGGATGTGACTATTAAAAAAGGCAAATGAAATTTCAAGTGGAATTTTAAAAATACTATTCCAAATTTTTGAACTTAATGATTCCATTTTATTTAAAGTATCAAATACAGACACAGGGAGCATTTGGAATTGCTTCAGAGGTGGTATTCAGCAGGTTCTGATCAGTTCTGGAGAATGGTAGTGGAAATTTTGAGAAGTTCAGAATACCACCTCTGACTGCCCCTGCCCCCCCATCTATTATCTGCCTCCTGAGTCCCAGCTGATTGGCTGGGTCTTCCTTTGTTGCCTTGCACAGGAGAATGGAGCTGGATGGGGAGGGAATGGGATTTTGCAGTAACCTTCCCCCAGGAGTGGGGAGGGAATGGAGATTTTACAGTAACCTTCCCCTGCCATGCCCACCAAACCATGCCCACCAAGCCATGCCTTGCCCACCAAGCCACACCCACAGAACCGCTAGTAAAAAATTTTGAATCCCACCACTGGATTGCTCCTATGAATATTATTCTTTCAGTAGAATATTGTTATTATCCCATTATCAGATTTAAGTGGCAGTGAGGGCTCTGCTGACTTTTCTTCTATATTGTTACATGAGAATTCCAAATTTCAGTAACATGACAATATTATGTTCCATGCCTGATCGATGGAATGATCAGTCATCCAAAAAAGGTGTAAAAAGCCATTGTGATTATATGCAGAATACTTCTATATACTTTTCGTCATACAGTTAGATTACATGTTTCATCACCAATAAAGTTTTATTGCTTGACAGGTAGAAAGGTGGAAGCCACTAGAATTGAATATGAAAGATATAAATCAGTACAGCATAAACATATAGTGTATTAAATCTTAATATCTTAAAATCAATATCTTTACTCACTGGAAAGAATTTTCTAAAGTTTTACTTCTCTTTCTCTAGAAAAACTTTGGCATAATTGGAAATGTAATGTTGCATCGTTATTCAGTAGAAATGCATTTTATCCCTATTGTGACCAGATTTATTACATTTAATTCAACAAAGAAGATTGTCCTTATAACACTGGCTATTGAATATGCTTCAGAGTACTTATTCATATAAAAAAGAGAGTAGTTGGCTAACAACAGCTCTGAGTGGCTTACAAAGGTACAATAATAAAAAAAAAAAAACATAAAAATTGAAACCAGAAAAAAATCCTGAAGCTTTTAACAAAGCTGGGAAAATATATAAATTTAACCTTTAAAGCCCTTTGTGGCATGGGTCTAGGTTACTTGAGAAATTTTATCTTCCAAAGGGGATTGGCCCACCAGCAAAGGAACTATGCTGCAGGCCCCGGCCAGGTATTTTGGCTGGCAGGATCCAGGAGAAAAGCTTTCTCAGCCATTGCTCCTGTCCTTTTCTTGAGGAGAGACTGATTACCACACTTCTGACCTTCTGCAAGAACTTGACTTGCCCTGGGTTCCAATGGAAGAGCATTATCCTGGAGGCCCTCCCCTGCTCATTTCCCTCCCTCCTCCCTCCCTTTCCCCTCCCTTTCCTTTAGTTACAGCTGATAATTCATATTTTTATATGGTTTATTCTTATTTATCATCTTTTATTAAATGCCATAATTCCTTAGGTGGTGAAGTCTGGGCAACTGAATAGAGCTAGCAGAGTGTTTAATGGCTGGATGCTCTTCCTGTCGCCAATGAGGAGTTTTGTTCAGTAGATATATTCTCAGTGTGCTCAGAGAGAGAAATATCTGCCTCTACCTAGGATCGAACTCACAGCTTCCTGATTGTGAGATGAGAGCTGCACCTCTAGGCCCCTGCACCACTCTCATTCATATTCTTATTTGTGGTGGTTTTGTATTGTTTTATTCTTTTTGGCATTGTAAGCCACATGGAATCATTTCATGGTGAGATGGATAGCAAGCAAATCATTAAATAAATAAAAATAAACAAGCATTTTTTGTGTTGAAGTCTTGTGAAATTCTGTGTTCTACACATTTTAACCATCCATTTAATATGTATTAATCACTGAACAAGTAAACAATAAGCTTCTGGCTTTTCCTCTCTCCATACATGATTTATTTATTTATTTGTGGCTATTTATAATACTCACCAAAATAAATTATTTAAAGAATTGTAACTATCACTTAACTGGACTGAAATGTCTTAGAATGTTTGCTTCCTCTCTATCCAGTTTTTAGCAGATACATTATTTCAAAGAATGTTGAACTCAAGATAGCCTTCTAATTTCACAAATCACAAATACCTAGAATTCATGAAAACCATTTTTATTCCCTCTTCATTACTTTTATTTTACCTTTGCTCTTTGTAGAGTAAAAACTACAACAGTTTTCTCCTTTCTTTACTGATTATAGGCACAAAGTACCTTTTGGATTTATTTTTATATTTGATCTACTGATAGGACCACTGTGAGGATTATTAAGTGCTGGAAGAAGACTAATATGGGCCCCCACACATAATTTTTAGTGATTTTTATTGATGTATATGTCCACACATTCAAACAAACATACTTGCAATTTGCAATTAAGCCTAACCCTAATCTGATTAAGGGACCACATTGCACTCCGAGTATGCTATTAGGCAATAGCCTAAAACAATCCCAAAAAAACTTGGTAAGTAAAATGGAGTTTAAAAAAAACTCATTATGTTGGGCCTCCTTCCCTGAGGCCTGCTCAATTCTCACCTGTTTGCAACTTCTCACCTGTTTGCAACTTTCTAACATAAGATTTATTGGAAAGTTTATTGATTTTATGGGACTTAAATTTATCTTGAATTGAATAAGGCAAAATACAGTATAAGCCATAACAGCAATAAATAAGGCATATTCTTTAACATTGCAATGTTTTTTGGCTCTATGGTTGTGCACTACTATAAAGACACTGATAAATGCTCCCATTGAGTTTGGTTAAGAACACCAGAATTATGTAATCATTCTGTCTGTCTGTCTGTCTCCCGCCCCCCTCTCTCTGTGATGTGTGTGTGTTATTTAATACATGTAGATACTTGTAATCCACAATAACCACATCCTTCATTCTGAGACATGAGTTAAATCTCCTGATTATCATGATAAATTTTTGAAAACATTCAGGATCAGAAGTAGTAGAAGAATCTGTTCAAGAGCATTTTACATAGCCCTACCAGTGCTCCATTTTGTGTTACTTAAAGCTTCACAAAATAAAACTCCTGTAAAGGAACAACAGATGACCTTTTGAATATCATAGAAATGGCTTGCCCTTTATGTAATACAAATAAAGGGCATCCAAGAAATTTATGGTAGATTAGCAAAACGCAATCCAGTTGGAGTGGGCTTCAAAAATGCTTCGGAAACTGAGCTCGATACAAGAAGCAGATTTATTCTCTGGTACCTGCCTTGTAGACAACATTAAGTTTCCAATTTATATCTCAAGGTTAGGACTGTAAGAGTCTAGCTATCACCTGTGAAGAACCCAGACCATATTTAACTCCTAAATAGGAATAGAAAATATGAAATGGAGGCTTTTCCACCTCCAAATCTTAGTGGTGAAATTCCTTTTCAAAGTAGGATTGATTGTCCCAACTTTGATAGTGTTAATGTAGACCACAGTTTCATTTTGATCTGCTGTTTACTATGACATTTTATCCATTTATTTTGATTTTAGTGCTCTATTCTTGTTGTTGTGTAGTTTTAGGTACCCTTATTAAAAGAGAAATAAGAAGTATTTAAACAAATAATATTTGCACATGAAATTAACATTTGTCTGGAATTACATGGTCAGTTACCTTGGCCTGTTCACTTGGTAACAATAAAATGCAGCTCTTCAAAGCATAGGCCACAATTATTTGAAGGACAACCTATATATTATAGTTTTTACTTCTTTAGATTAAACATTATCATTGTTTGGGACCTTGGAAAAACACACATTCCCTGCATGAATCTGCACTCTGAATAGCACTTTCCCAAAAATATATATTATTTCACTCTGATGATGTTCAAAAAATGTGGGTTAAAAAAATATCAAAGCCTGATGGAATTTTACCTGATTCAGTGTGCACAAGGCCTTATTGTTTGTATTGTTGTCAGCTACCCAGTGTTTTAAGGACTTGAGTCACTTCTCATTAATGCATTCATAGTTATTAATGAGGACTAGCTCTGCATAATTTTGAGGTTCAACCAAAGTCAGCTAAATCATCTTGTAATTCTTAAACTGTATAACTAAAATGAAAATTAAGGAAAAGGCACTTTCTCTTATCATCTAATATTAATAAACATGATGCATCAAAATAATAAGGATAAGATTTACTACCAATCTAGTTCAGGGACTGAATCCAGAATTGTGAAAGTGAGACTTGAACAGTTGCTAATTTAGTGGTAAGCAAGAACTACCTATAATTGGTAATTATAAACCTTGTTTATGACTCAGTCTACTATTTGAATCCAGTTAGTTATGGCTTATTCGATCAATCTTGTAGAAGTCAACTATGGCAGGATGCAATGTACAGGTAGTCCTTGATGTATGACAATTGAGCTCAAATGTTCTGCTACTAATTAAAACATTTCTTAAATGAATTGTGCCTTTTTCTTGCCACAGTTGTTAAGTGAATCACTGCAGTCATTTGGTCAGAACATGGTTGTTAAGTGATCTGGTTTCCCCATTGACATTGCTTGTCAGAAGGTCACAAAAGGTGATCACATGACCCCAGGATACTGCAAATGTCATAAAGATGAGTCAATGGCCAAGCACCCAAACGTTCCTCATGGGGATGCGGCAACAGTCACAAGTGTAAAAATGGTCATAAGTCACTTTTTTTCAATGCCATTATTATTTTGAACAATCAGTAAGTGAATTGTTGTCAGTCAAGGAGTACCTGCATTTAATTAAACAATCAGTACATTGCTACCTTGTTTCTACAATCAGTGAAAATGTCCCTATCCAAGATGTTTCCAGCGAGGTATGAAGGGGAACATTTAAAGTAATAGATTTCTCTTTTTTTCTTTTTGCAGAAATCTGACAAACAGAAAACAAAACTAAAATAATGCAGCAGAGGAAGAAAAGAATACCTTTTCTGACATAGCATACTTGGCAGCCTATTTCTACAAGTAACTTCATATGTGTCTTGTCTGCCAGGCATTTGGTTCTGGTGATTAGTGTTTTGGCCATGGAGTTTATCTGTGCTGGGTGGTGGTGGGATTGGGTGTTGAGGTAGCGGTTGGTGTGTGTTTTCTTCTGGTATACAGTGACTCATAGACGAACTCAATACAGCCTGACTCACAGATGTCTCACAGTCTGACTCATAGACAAACTCAATACAAAAGCCTGATGATGGCACATGAGATTCTGCCGAAACATTTGTACAACTTTAAAAGCACAACTACAATGACATGGGATAATACCTGAAGGAAGCTGAACAGCATACATGTAAGTACCAGCGAAAATTTAAGAAAAAAAAATATCAGACCTCTACGGGGAGGAAATAAATAGCCAGACCAAAACCTATGAGAAGCTGGAAGTTAAAAGAGCAGGAATATTATTTGACCTGAAATTCCTACGCAGCTGCAGAGACAACAATGCAACACTAACCTGCTTCAAATTAACATTTCATCACAGCACAGCAGCTACTAAAAGTATCCTGAAAAGAACTGAAATGGCTCTACTCAGGGATGAGCTCCACAGTAAGAGATTCCAATTGGATCAGTTAAACAAAGATTTGCTAGCACTACACCTGGAATTGAGCAGCAAAATCCACCCTCTACTTTGGGATAAGATAAAACAACTTACAACTTG
>BLBF01000037.1:361824-377586 GCA_015471245.1 Laticauda colubrina
TCTATATATATATATATATATATATATATATATATATATATATATATATATTTGTTTGTTTTTTTAAGTTATATATGCATGCTTGGCCTTATTACTATATTACTTTAGTTATGAAATAACTGTTTACAAGGATAGATCGCTCATTTTAGAGAAGGACTAGTCTAATCTATAACTAACTGTATCTATTCACCTGTCTGTCTGTCCATCTGTCCTCCCGCTCACCCGCCTACCTTCCTGTCTATCTATCTATCCATCCATCCAGCTATCCATTCATCAATTATCTATTTATCTATCCATCCATCTATCTATCTCTTTTCTCGCTAGCTTGCTAGCTAGCTATCTCTTTTATACCTGTTTTTATAAGGACATAGGTCTAATCAACCAGTTTATCAATTGCTATCCTGGTTAAACAGGGTAGTATTTTAACTGAGATGCAAGTATATATCAATATATATTGTATAATCTGGTAATTAGAATTACAGAATTCATTTATCCTTTCTTCTCCAAACAAAACATCATGGAACATTAATCAGCATTCAGCTTGGTCTCTAGAAACAAAGTTAAAGTTTAAAATATTTTTTCATTCTAATTATTCTTCTTAATTGAAATGCTTCATAGTGATATTCAGTAGTAGGTTAAATGTGATGTATGAGGCCATCTGCCTGCACAAATTTCCATTCAGAAATGGATCAAGCAAGTTGTATTTTGATTCATTTCCTATGTGTTATTAATATAAATTCAATGGTACAAGCAGAGTCAACAGAAGAACTTCATCTATAAAACTAACAACTATGTGAAGATGGCTATTGTTTTTTACTGAAGCTGACATGAAGAAACTGTTTGAGTGTTTGCCTTATCCTCCAAATAGAGAACAGTTATAAAGCAAAGGTCTTTTTAAGATGGAGAATGCAGTATAAACATAATTGGACCATAAATGCAAATGTCTTCGGTCCTGTAAGATGAGTTAAATACCTTAGATGTATTTATTAAATCTCTCGTTTTTCAAAGGGAACAAAGCTTCCTTATTCTTTAGTAATTATTTCATGTCAGTGTATATTGTACAGTTTCCAGGTCTGCATCAATAAAATTTCAGATTGCTGCTAGCTACTCAATCAATTTTTTAAAAAGAGTTAGAGTCCAGGTCCCCAATGTGTCCGTCAACTGTTTTTATGCTTGGAATCACAAGGTCATTGGAAACTATGTTTGACATTGTGGGATCCCTACTACATCCAGTTACCTATTTTGCACTATTATAGGAATTAGTAGTGAGAACTAAGGAACTTTGAGCTATTAATGTGGTCATTTAAATGAGGACAATTGCCATTTTATGCCAGGATATTGGCCTTATATTGTCCTTAGGGGCTGATTTATGTTCTCTTATAAGTATAGTGCTATTTTTTTACTGCCAGTACTCAGGCCTTCCTACTTTAATCATTACAGCCCTTCTATACAACACAAATATCTATGTGGCCAGCACAGTTGACATAAGTAGGTGCTCAGTAGGTGCTAGTACATTAGGAGTGACATAGCATAGATAATGGTACCATTACCAATCATTTATCATTGAATGCTTTAAAAACTTGTCCATAGAACAAAACATTACTTACCTAGAATTACATGTCAGGAATAACAGTTGGGACAAGAGTGAATGATACACAATAGTTTTTTATAGTTTCTAATTGAGAATATCCTCTCTTCCTCCAATTCCCATTCAAAGAAAGAAGAATAGATTGAGCAACGGCTCATCTTCAGATGCCCAGGTATACAATGTCAATGATGAGCAACGGCTCATCAAGATGAGCAACGGCTCATCTTCAGATGCCCAGGTATACAATGCCAATCACCTCAAGGAGGAGCTGGAACGCAATCTCATCGTGGGCTTCCCAGATCCAGAACCCCTGCCCATCGACATGCAAGATGTGCCCTACTTCATCGTGGGGGATGACGCCTTCTCCCTCACAACCTACCTCATGAAGCCCTATACCTCCAAATATCTCCCCGTATCCCTGCCCATTGCAAAGGTACCCCTGCCCATCCCACTGCTATCCTTACCCATCCCAAAGGTATCCCTGCCCATCCCACTGCTATCTTGACCCATCCCACAAGCATGCAAAGGCTTAAACCATTTCTAAAAGTTTACACCAAGACTTTATTAAAAAAAAGAAATGAAGCAAGTGTATGAATCAAAAATAGATTTTATTAACAACAAGCTATAAAACAAAAATGAGTCTCTGGCACTCCTCTTGGTCGCTCAGTCTCAGGGGAGAAGGGCCCGGGTGCTGTGGAGATGGCTGGTGCTGGAGTGCTTGTCATCAGCTCCTCCAGAAGCAGAAGCAGCAGAAGCCCCAGCCCCAGAAGAGCGAGCCCGTGCTGCAGAAGCCCCAGCAGAATCAGAGTGAGGGCCAAGGGGCGGGATGGTAGCCCTGTCCCTCTTGCAAGGGCTGGCAGCAGATGGCTGAGGCTTGCTGTGCTTCCGCGTGGTTGTGGGGTTGCTGGCTGGCAGGGAGGCTGGCAGGAACCAAGGCTGGCAGGAAGGCTGGCAGGGAGGCTGGCAGAAACCAAGGCTGGCAGGAAGGCTGGCAGGGAGGCAGGCACCAAGGCTGGCAGGAAGGCTGGCAGGGAGGCAGGCACCAAGGCTGGCAGGAAGGCTGGCAGGCAGGCTGGCAGGAAGGCTGGCAGGAAGGCTGGCAGGCAGGCACCAAGGCTGGCAGGCAGGCATGAACCAAGGCTGGCAGGCAGGCAGGCACCAAGGCTGGCAAGCAGACTGGCTGGCAGCAAGGCTGGCAGGCAGGCAGCCAGCAAGGCTGTCAGGGAGGCTGGCAGCAAGGCTGGCAGGCAGGCAGCCAGCAAGGCTGGCACGGAGGCTGGCAGCAAGGCTGGCAGCAAGGCTTGAAGGCAGACATGCAGGCAAGGCAGGCAAGGCAGTCAATCTGTCCAGCAGCAGGTCTTTCCTCTGAATGGCGACCTGCTTCCGAGCTGCTTCCGTTATATCTGCGGGACTGACACAATGCATCCTCCCCGCATGCGCAATCAACGCTCAGCATCCGCTAGGCTTCCGCTGTGCATCCACTGTGCATCCGCTGTGCATCCGCTTCATCCTTTCGGCATCCATTCTGCATCTGCTGTATCCGTTCTGTGTCTGCTTTGCTGAGGTCCCCCGGAAGCCTAGCGGATGTGCCATCTGCTCCCATCCGCTTCCATCCGCTAGGCTTCCGCTCTGCATCCATTTTCCATCCGCTCTGCGTCCTCCCCCCATCCATTCCTTTCCATGTTATCTGCTCTGGTTATGCAAATTTTTGCCCCTTCTGAGAGCGGATAACAACGGATGGAACATTTTTCTCATCCGTTGTTAACGTTTGCATCCGTTGGGAAGTGTGACAGGGCCTTTAGATATATCCCCAGTGATAATGGGCCATGGCATACTGCTATAAAAGATAATATTAATTGATCATGTGGCATCAAGTTAGTATTCAGTAAATCACAATCAACCCCCAATCTGATTCTTAGATCTTCCATTAAAGCCACAATTCCCAAATAAACATAATGTCAGGTTTCTAAGTAACGCATCCACCAAAAGCAGAACTTCCTCAAAAAACATATTGGACACATCATATTGGCACAGCTAGTGAAAACCAACTCTAAAGGTTCCCATGAATTTTTTCCAAATTAAAAGAGCAATTAATCCCTCCCCAAGTGTCATCAATCACATTATCCAATGAAGGTAGCTGGGAGGCTGCTTGGTTATTCCTCTGCCATCTGTTGGGATGACCTTGGTTCCTACAAGAAAACTTTTTGTTTTGACTGGTAACTGGTCTATCTACTTCCCCTCTTTCTTCTCCCTTTTAAAGTGCATGACAACTAAGAGGCAGGAAAAAAATGGCTTCATCCAGGTCAGCTTCAGAGTTGACACATGAAGTACTATAAATTTTTCTCTACCATCTTTTTTTCCCCTTTCAATACTTATTCTGATCTTTGTAAGCTACCATATTTTTTGCACTATTAGATGCACTCCTCCCCCCCCAAAAAAGTGGGTGGAAATGTCTGTGTGTCTTTTAAAGTAAATATTTCCAAATATTGCCACACACTCACTGGCCTCCACCCTCTGTCTCTCAGCAATTACCTCCTTGCAGCAAACAGCAAATAGCCTGGTCAGCTTCAGCACAGCCTGATTTAGCATGAGCAGCTAATTGGTGGTTGGATTGGCCTCCCGGAATACCACCAATCAGATGTTTAAACTATCCCACCTCCAGGTCCCCCATTTTTGGTCTCCACACATCCCATTTTCAGCTTCCACGTGTCCCATTTTTGCCCCGTTCCAGGTGGCAGGGATTGCTGCCACCACCACCAGCTACTGCCATTGATCACTGCTGCAGTTTGCTGCTGCATCATTTTCTTCAACTAGTATAAATAAATTCAGTTTGACTGTATGTCCAGATATATTATTGGTTGATTACTGATGGTTTAGATCTATTACTTCAAAAGCAAAAATGCTCATGATATGACTCTTTTGAGCTATATGAACTTATGAGTTACCTTTTCATTAGTACTGGACAAAGTTTTCCAAAAAGAGTAGTTCAGAAAACCTCTGAATGCAAATAAAAAAATTGGTGATGGAATTCTCTGAACCTGAGAATGAAAATATATTTCCTAAATATTAAAGAATATGAACACATAGACATTTTTGTAGTATCTTCCACGTTAAACAAGCACTCATATTAGAAAAGGAGAAGACAATATGAACAGCTTTGTCTTAAATTATGACTGACAACTGAGAGTCAAGGTATTTATGCCCAGTTTCCAGCATTCTGTTACCTAATCCCTTTGCTGATTGCAATAAATTTACCTACCCTGAATTCTTGACAATTTTACTGTCTAGATTATGAATAGAGTTGGCTACTTCTCTTCAAAGTGTTAAAGCAAAGCTGCCTTAGAAGTTGTCCCTGATTCTCTGCATAATGACTTCCAATGGGATCATCAGTGCAACAAAGCGATTGTGCAAAGAAAGCTGCAAATAATTTTGAAGCAGCCATCTGAACCTTACAAAGGTTAATGGAACATTAATGCTTCAAAGAGAGGTGTTTGGTTTATACCATTGCCCTGTGTAAAGAACCTCTTTCAGATGCTTTGTACAGTGTTTCTTTTGTAAATCATACTAAATATTTTAAATGCATTTTATACTAAATTTTAGATTGTGGTTATAATTATGAAAGTAATATTCTTTAACTAAATTTGTTAGAAACAAATGCATTTTGCTATAGAAAAAAGTACATGTCAGCAAACTTATCAATATTTTTTCTCCACTAGTACACCTCTTAGAGTTAAACTGGAATAAATGAAAATAATTTCTTGGAACATACACAAAAATAGCTTCTATAAAGTTAGCAGTTTTAGTTTTCTTAAAAACCAATTCCCCTTTGTCATTAAGGATTTATTTCCCCTTTTATATCAAATGCATTATTTATTTTGTCAGAACAAGTTTTGGGAGATGATAAATTGGATTTGCTGTATTTCTTATTTTGCAAATGGCTAATACAGTAAATCAAATAAATAAATAAAATGAAATGAAATAACAGAACTTTGGAATTTATGTGTCTGCAAATACTAATTTGCTTTATATTTTCCTTAAAAGACTCACTAGAGTTTCTATCTTACGCTGAAATAGACCAAAATGTCTGATGCATCATTAAACTTTTATTTAAAAAATCCTTTATCCTACTGCTGATAAAAAAAATCCTTTATCCTTTAGTCAAATCCTATCATATTTGACTGCATTTACTTAGAATGAACAAAAGAAATATCAAAGTACATATATGTAAATAAATATGTAGTACCTTGAGATTTCTTTTATTCCTTCTACAAGATAAATTAACTGCTGTCATGCCGAATCAATTAAATTCAACATACTATGTTACTCTAGTCTAAGTTGGATATGTTCCATTAAATTGAACAAAAACAACAACATTGCCTTTCCTATTGATAGAGCTATTATTTAGATTTAATTCTGCATGTGGGTTCCATTTTACAGCATATTGAAATGGCATCAAACTGGTCAAAGCTTGAATCCCAATGCAGAGTGACATAATTCAGAAGATAATTTTATTTATCTTGGGGGTTGGGGGATGAGGACAGGTTATGCAAAAGTGTGACCCAATTTTATTTCCTATTTGGCATAGGTTGCACATGGGCAGTCATGCCCAAATGAAATAAGCAAACCACTCTTTTCTTATTGATATAAATCTCACTGTGGGGAAGGGGAGGAAAGAGAATATTGGATTCTGTGACTGATACATCTGTTTCAAATTGGAATATCTCTTACTATCTAATCAGCAATTAGATTTCCTAATATTTAACATTTAGTAAGATTTTTTTTCCAGTTTTTGTCTCCAAAACAAAGACAAAGACATGTAGACTTCTAAGTCTACATGTTTGGATAGCAAAATGATGTTTGCTTTACATCCAAATTTGTTAATATTCTGATCCCTGGTTTGGACTCCAATGGTCATGTCTGCCAAGCCCAGCATTCCTGCTAATATATTCACTGTAAATGTATTTTCCTTCTTCCAGTTTGAACAGCACAGTAGAAGCAATTAATCCAAAGGACAGCTCTCTCAGAACACCTATTAGTAGCATTTATTAGGACAGTTAAAACTATAACCCAAGAATTCCTCTTAGTATTCTACTTTTCTAAATAAATGGTGGAAAAGTCTGACCTACTTTCTTCATGGGCTTTTCTGTGCAAAGGAGATGAAACTTGAATGTTTCGTGATTAGAGGGCAGTCAACATCTGTTAATTGTTTTGGTAACTGCTAGTTTAATCAAATGGGGACAATACATATTCTTGACTCACTCCTTTATCTCTTTTAAACCACTGTTTCTCCAGACTGAGTTGTTGCAGTAGCTTACTATATATTGCAGAGATTCCTCAAATGAATAATCAAGTGTCCCACATTTCCATCAGCCTTAGTACAGTAGTATACTTAGTATGCACTATTAAGGGACTACTTATTTTTTAAAAAAATTTTTTAGACAAGATAGAAAGCAAGTATATAGCCTTAAGATAGTCATTTTTTTAAAAAAAAGGACGAGTGTCATACTATTTACAATCTCTTATCTTCTTTGAGACAAGCCTTTACCAAACTTTATTTTTAAACTATGCCAATAGCCTATTTAAATGGAAGATACAAAGGATTACCAACCTTATATTTCTTATGTATTTGTAACAATGTACAACTTTCAGATGGAAAACTTGACTTATTACTTATAACATTGCATACTTTATCAGGAATCTAGTGCTATATTCAGGGGTGGGCTGCTGGGGGTTTTCAGGGGTTTGAGAGAGTCCCTAACTAAGATTCTGTGTAGATTGGAGAACCCCCAAATCCCACTCCTGGCTGGCCCCTCCCTGCCCCTCCCACCCCTCCCAGGAGTGGGATTTTTGGAGGCAGGTAATCAAGAAATCAAAACATTTGCTAAACCTAGGTGTTCTTTATTAAATGTTCTTTCAGAAACTCAACTAATTTGTGGTATGATCGAGACACATTTGTTACACTATGAGCATATGTATGGGCATAAGCAGAGGTAGTATTCTGCTTATGCAGAGGTAGTATTCAGCAGGTTCTGATCAATTCTGGACAACCGGTAGCAGAAATTTTGAGTAGTTCAGAGAACTGGTAGCAGAAATTTTGAGTAATTCGGAGAACCAGTAGCGGAAATTTTGAATAGTTCAGAGAACCAGGAAATACCACCTCTAACTGGAGATTTTACAGTATCCTTCCCTTGCCATGCCCACCAAGCCACGCCCACAGAATCAGTAGTAAAAAAATTTTGAATCCCACCACTGGGCATAAGATGTCAATGTTTCTACAGACAATGTAATTTGAAACCTACATTCAATTATCTTCCAGTCCTGCTGGTTTAAAAATACTGATCCATGAAGCAATTGGTTTCCCATCCAGATGGCTAACAGGAGTGGTGTTTTTTTTTTTTTTTGAGGAAACAGAAAGAAGGAAACATGAAAAATCAACACTTCTCATCTCACACTGCCACCACTCTTAGAATAACAATTACTCCTTTTCCTTTATTCCATAAAAAAAGAAGGAAATTACCTTCAATTTTTCTGGTCCATGTTTTCAGCACATATTGCAGTGTGTGTAAAAATAATTGCTAAGGAGGGTAGTCACCTTTCTTACAGGGGGAAAACAACATTGCTTCTCATAATGGAATTAACTGAGCCTGAAAACAAAAATGGACATTTGCAAAATCTGGCTAATCAAAGTCAATTGACATTCCATTTGTAGCTCTTCAATGTGAAAATCCTTCCCATTTAAAACAATAGTTAGAAAGAGTATTAAATTGAGGAGGATCAAGTTTAATTAATTAAAGTACACACATGCTTTGTTTCCAAGGTTCTTGGATTTCATAAGAGAGAGGCAGAGAAAAGGGGAAGATTAATTGCAATAATCCAATAGATAGCAGCAAGGAGAAAAATATTTTGCTCCTGTCTTGTAACTCCAAATAAATGAAAAAGAGGAAACATTTTTTTTAAATGTACTTTGAAAATGTTTCATGCATTCCGATGTCCCTGTGAACTCAGTGTCATAAAACACAAACATATTATTTGCACTACTCTGTTAATATCTACATATTACTGTGGATACATATATCTGTAATATCACAAATCCTATCCCCTTTTCTTGTTTTCATTAATATTCACAGCAGAAGTGGGTGATAGATGGCACTTTAAGAACACATTGGGGAATAAAAAAAAAGAATAAAGAACATTATCCACACATTGTTTTGGTTCTCAATGAATGCAACCAGCAGTTTATCCTCTTCTTCTTCAGTTTTCACATCTGCTAGGCTTTGCCTGCAGCTACACTTATTAAATTTTAAAGTCCCTACTCAGTGCTGTAACTTGTCTATATTTAATGCTTTCAGTATATCATAAGTGCACAATCTAATGTATTCATTGTAACATTTTTTCTATCTTCTTGCAATTTACAAATCTCATTTCTCTCTTTTTAAAGACACTGAAGAAATTAACAGTATCTTACCATACTGCTTGAACAGAATATTGTTATCATGAGGTCTGGACTTTGGTTCATGATGAAAAGAAAAAAAATTAACTTGGATCTAGAAAGAGAGAGAGAGAATGAGAGAGAGAGAGAGACAGACAGACATTGTATAGTTAAAATTCCTGACTGTAAGAGTTGAAGAACCAAGAAAGTCCAGTTGCCTCCTGAAAAATCACCTTTTGGACAATCATGATCTGGATGACTAGGGATCTCCACAGACTTTTAGCTATACAATTTGGAATGAACACCCTTTGAATGGTGTAGGAATAAGAAATGTGTTTCCAGAGGAAAAAAATCAGAACACAGGAACCAGGAGCACTGCTCAAGTGACTCTGAGGACACAGATAAATCTCCAAGTGCTTCACTGACCCTCTAAAAGGCTTGCAAATGACCAGCTGTCTGCAAGAAATATAAATACTTCCATTACCCATTCTCCTGTCAGAGCTAAAGAAGCTTCTTGGCTGCGAAGCAAAACTTCTTCAAAAGAAAAATCAAGAAAGTCTAGTTGCCTCCTAAAAAAGCACCTTTTGGACAACCATGACCTGGATGACTGAGAATTTCCACAGACTTGTAGCACATTTTCTTATTTCCAGTATTCAAAATTCATATTATTCTACTGAGGCTAAAATTCAGAAGGTCATTTAGCCTTAATTTGTGGTTGTGGAGTATAGAAATTACTACTGCTTCCTGATAGGAAATGAAAACATTTCTGACTAGTTACAGCTCCATCTTGCTTAGAATAGCAGTGAGATGACTGATAAACCCCTCAACTAAGCCTGACAACT
This sequence comes from Laticauda colubrina, assembly GCA_015471245.1. Classification (NCBI taxonomy): domain Eukaryota; kingdom Metazoa; phylum Chordata; class Lepidosauria; order Squamata; family Elapidae; genus Laticauda; species Laticauda colubrina. Next base: position 371,684 of record BLBF01000037.1, read on the forward strand.
GATATCATCTAACAAAAATGACTTTCTTCTTAGATTGATGATAATTAATAGCAGCTCATTCTCAGTAACATTCTCAACATTCTCAACGATGTAAGCAAAAAACATTTTTCAGAAATCCTTACATTACTTAATTTCATTCAATCATTTCCCTTTACCCATTTGACAAAGCCCATAGTCAAGAAATAGAAAAATAATAACAATTCACAGTTCTGATGCACATACTGGTACCATTCCATATTCATTCTCAACTCAATCAGTAGTACACAAACACAGAGATTAAGATACATTTAATTTTTTCTGTTAAGAGCAACATTTAGAATTCTAACAATCTTAAACTCAGAATCTGGGAGGAAAAACAGTGCCAAATGCAAGAAAGTTAACTTTTTTTCTGAATAAAAAGAACACTATATCTACCAAATTGTACAAGAGTTGTGGAAAAATCTGCCGTACTTCTTGTCACATGCTATTGATTACTAATATTAGTAATATTACTAATATTACTAAATAAGAAATGTTGGAGAGGTTTTTTTAAATTAGAAAATAGCCCTATATTTTAATTAGAATATATGACAGGGGAAAAAAACAAGATTGTAGCGAAAGATACCATGATAATATGGTGACCTGTAGTGGTCCAATCTACTATATTCTCTGAAATATGATGAAATCAAATGGTGTTTTGTTTTATAGTTAGGATAAATTTCTGAAGTTTCAGAAGTCTCAGCACTAGAGGTGCTGGCAACTGCTTCATCTAGATTTCTCCAATCGTCATTTTGCCAAAAAAGAGTATTGGTAGATAGGTGGTCTACCTTTTCAATGACAGCTGGGTGATTCATGAAGATGCTATAAATGTCTCCTGCAGAAAAGGTCCAAAAATATGACAATTTTTTTTCCAATATGATATTATATTTTCCAATATGACTATTTTGAGCCCTTTGTAATCTTTCTAAGAACAAGAAGCCTGAAGGACAAAATGTAATCATGGTAAGATGGATCATATTTAATAGTTTTTGCTGCTTTGCTATATACTGGTTTTTAAAAATTCATTATTTAGTTGATTCTTTAAAGTGAGGCATGATACTGGAGCTGCTATTGGCTGATTGCAAAGACAGCAATCATTAAAAAAAATTCCTTTCTTAAGTGTATTCTGATGATGAAAATTTTCATAATAAATGTACCATGTTTTCTTTGGGTAGCATTAAGTCACATATCGCATATACACATACATTTTTAAAATTTTTGTGGGGTGGGGGGTTGCAACTACAAGCTCTATAAGCTCTATATTAGTAGCAAAAGAAGCTCAGCTTTATCTGGGAAAAGAGATCCATTGTTCTTCCATCAAAAAATATAAATTGATTGTTAATTTCCTTGAAGCCAGCTCAGCAAGGGAAAATGAAACTGCTAAGTGCATTTAGCCAGGACAATGTGATTTACTGAAACATTATTTATTTTAATTTGTTCTCCAATCTCATTTAGAGCATGTACTGCCTGTGGCTGCAGTCAGGGTATCCTAGAATACTCTGAACAAGATTAAATATCAGAATCCTTCTTAGTTCCAATTTATGGCATATACAAACTCAATACAATTATCAAGCTTAAGCCAACGTGTTAGCTGCTGCAGCTTACAAAGATCAAGTAAATAATGGAGAAAACAAGGTGACCTAGAATTAAAAGACACACAAAAGGCTGTCAAATTGTTTTTGTCATTGTCTGTGTAATAACTCAGTGAATGAAAAGAAGAGCATCTTTAGGAAACGCAGTGCCCCCATTTCTGTCACAGCATGGAATCTGAAAAAATACACCCCCAGGTAACATCAGAAATTTTAACATTTGGCACATTGCATAGACAGATGATGGTACCATTACTCTTTGAGGTGTAGTTTGGAAATTTAGGCAGACAGTTAAAGGTCTCCAGTTTCTTTCTATTACCTGGTATTTAAGACTCCATGTTTCTCTATCCTGTCTCAGGGGCAGGTGCAATTTTTGACATTGATACAATATGTCTTGAAGAAGCTACAGTTTCTATCTTCTCTTCCTCATCTGCATGGCTGCTGGCTATTCCAGGGTAACCTTATGTCTGATCCCATTGACTTCCCTCCCTGATGCATCAATATCGTAGACTGTATTTCTGTCAATTGTCTGACAAAAAAAATAATAATTTTTAAAAATATCACTAAATACATATATTGCATGGAATCTATCCCATTTTCTTTATAGGGTTTTATGTCCATGATTTTTCTGGAACTCAGAGCACAATTCTATTCTATTTGAAAAATGTTCATTTGCCTCTAGCAGTTGCAAAATCCTTTGATTTTGTAAATGCTGGGTTAAAATGTATCTGTACAAATATTTTAGAATTTGATTGTCTTGTAAAAACACTGGTCATATGAATTTCCATTTATGTACCAGCAGTGGCTTTGATGTTAGTGGGCATATAACTAACCATTCATTTGTCAGAAGGAATGTCATTAAGAGATATCCTCATATCTTTCTTCAAAACTAATTTAACTGCAAACATGATTGCTCCATTCCAGGAAGAAGATTGTTTGTTGTTGTGTGTCTTTGTGTGTAAGAAAGAAAGAAAGAAAAAGAAAAAGAGAAAGAAGGAAGGAGGTGGAAGAAGGAAGGGAGGGAGGGTGGGTTAGGGCTAGGGCTAGGGTTAGGGTTGCATAAATATCATATTGTACTTTTCAAAAACAATACTTTTTTTCTTCCCATAGAAATCAAAGAGGCTCTCATTTTACATTATAGAGAGAGAAGAAAGGAACACTCCTGCATTAATAATTAAGCATGTTTTTAAAAATATAATTTGGGCTGCATGAATTTCAGGGACACATTTTGTCATGAATACTTCAAAACATGGCCTCGACATACTAAAAAGTATCATCCAGATAGTCTGAGGCCAATGCTGAACTTCACATGTAGTCACAAAAAGGGGAACTTAATAAAGAATACATATCAATTCAACATTACCTTCTAGTGCAGCCCCAGATGATTAAAGGATAGTAAAAAGATAAAAACGAGATGGCAGCTAGGAGTTCCCTTTGTGTTAAAGAATGTAATTTTAATTTCCATGTAATGGAGCAAAGTAACACTTTTTAACTGTTTCTTTCAGTAATAAATAGTCAAAGTGATTGTCATTTTTAAGGCAAGTTTGCACATCTTCCAGGAAGCTGCTCCTTCCATTTGTTTGAAGATTCACACAAATGGAAAGCATTCAGTGAAGCATTATCAAAGTACTTCTGGTGATTCTGTACTGTTTTCTTTCACCCCAATAAACTAAATGTGCATTCTAAGATAATAAGATTTTTTTAAACTGTAATAGCTGCTTCATAACTTCATATTTTCTTCAATTTGTTTTATTCATAAATGCACTGGATCTTCCAGTAAAAGAGGAGCATACTAATTTACAAAGCTTATAGGCAGAATTTCATTCACAAGCATGATGACAACTTACAAGAAGGAATGTAATAAACACCCATGGGAAACCCTTAATAACGTAATTCTGCCATCTTTCCTTCTTTCTCTTCCTCTCAAATTACTTGGTTTTATTTTACTCACCTTTCCTGTCAGCCCTGGAACCAACTGCCCCCCCCCCCAACCCAGCACTTTCAGGGCTGCCACAGCGAAGCAAGTTGAGCTATGATAACAGGAGTGGGGTGGAAGAGATAGCTAGAGGATTATAGGTATAATAAAATTCTTTCTTACCGAGAACTTACTGAGTTCTCTTACTGAGAACGAAGAACTTTCCCACCAGGTGCAAGGAGGTGAGATCTGCAACCAAGCGACCCTTCGACTGGAATACTCTACCTGACTCTGTGGTTCCTTCCCCAAACCCCAAAAACTTTAACCTTAGACTGTCTGCTATTGACCTTACCCCTTTCCTAAGAGGCCTGTAGGGGGTGTGCATAAGTGCACCAATCATGCCTACCATCCCTGTCCTACTGTTTCTTTTTATTTTTCTTATACGTATCCACCTCACGTATTCAAAACTATGTTTATTCTTATGCCTGTATCTTGCACGCAATTGACAAATCAAATAAATCAAATAAATAAATAAAATAAAGTTTATTTCACCAGCTGAGCAGCAAGGCAAGAGTTTCTATTGCTGATAGGTGCATATTGTGAACTAGAATATAAGGAAATACTTTGTTATACGTGCCATGCTATTAAAACTTTTAGATTGGTGTTGGTGATAAGAACTATAGTAATAAAGCTGTCCAATTAGTCTGGGAGAAAGTAGCCAACAAAGCAAATGTGCAAATGTTTATAATAGGATATAGAAGAACTTTTCATCTCCATGCTAACTCAGCATCTTGCAAAATTATTAGAACATAGGTAATCTTTTGCCCTTATACTAGCATAAGAACTGTAATGTATCCTATCAGTATTCTGTTACTGTATATCCAATAAAGGTGAAGAAGTTCTTATTTTTTATAGAATAAAATAGAACACTTTATTGGCCAAGTGTTTCATAGACCTTCCTAATTATTTCATGTCGAGATGCTTTATCCCTCTCTGACAATTCCTAACTTATAAAAAAAATAGAGAAAAATGGATAATAGTTGTAAATGCAAATAAATAAATTATGTGCACAGAAAAATCCCGCATAGATTTTTTTTCCCAATACTTTTTTTATTTTTATATATATATTTTTTTAAAAAAACATCTTTTGGTGAACAGTGTTGTTCCAGGTTTTTACATTTCAGTACAAACATGACCATAGTTACATATTAATCTTTTGTCTAAAATTTCATATCGTATTATTACTTATTTCATTTTCCTTTAAATATTCTCAAATATTTTTATATTTATTACACTTATTTTATTCAGTTCCAATTCATATGATAACATTTCATTTTTCTTTAAATATTTAAATAAAACAAAATATGAATCTTGTTTTACAATATTATCAAATATTCTTAGTTCATTTCTATATTCCTTACACTTATTTACTTTTATCTGTCACATTTGCAATTTTATCACATACTATTATTCCATTCATTGTTTGATAGGTTCCATCCTAATTCTAATAATACAAAAGTTGTTCCCTTTAATCATCAATTTGAGATTGCCACTTCTTTGACTTATACACTCCCCCAATTTATTCTCTTTAAACCCTTATAAAGTTTTACCATAATATAGTCATTTTTAAATTATAACATCCTACATTAATAACAATAATCTCATAACTACTAAATATCACATATGTATGTGTATACGTGTATATATATATATGTGTGCTGTTTAGCTTCCTTCGGGCATTATCCCACGTCATTGTAGTTCTGTTAAAGTTGTAGCAACGTTTCAGCAGAATATCATCTGCCATCCTCAGGCTTCTGTATAGAGTTAGTCCCTGGTTTCAAATTTGAGGCTGGTCCATTCTGATTGGCTAGGAGCCTGGGTCTGTGTTCATTGGACTTGGAGTTTGATTGATTGGTGTTTCTGGTTTCTTCTGTCTGTTTTGTGGCTTTGATTGGCTGGCAACACTCTGTTCTTGTGTTGGAGGCTTTCAGTGCAGCTTGGCTCCGTGTGAAAGGACGGCTGCTCTTCATTAGCAAGCTGGGTTTCCCCTGGGTGCCTGGTGGGGGGGTGTTTGAGTTGGAGGCATCAGAGGGAGTGTTTTTGCCCAGGTGTTTGCCTGGCTTGTGGTGTGGGGATCTTTCTATTTGAGAGTGCAGGCTTCCAAATGATTGACAGTCTGGTGGAATCATCTCTTCTATTCATGCTGTCAGGTCTTTTTTCAATCTCTATGGCTTCTCTGATGATTCTGTGGCTGGGGTTTTCTATAGTGGCCAGGGTTTTAGTGCCATTGAAGTTGATGTTGTGACCTGTGGTTTTCATGTGTTGGACTAGTGAGGAGGTGTGTTCCAGCTTTTTTACTGCATTTTTGTGTTCCTCTAGGC
>BLBF01000037.1:384465-417607 GCA_015471245.1 Laticauda colubrina
GGGAGAAAACCCGAATAACCAAAGATCCATATATATATATTTGAATCAGATTCTGCATGGTATTCTTTTACTTAATTACATTCTATTTCTAGATTTCTATATATTAATATATTTCTATATATACATTCTATATAAATCATCTGTTTATTCCAGAAATATTATTCGATTCAATTAATTTTAGAAACTGATAATAGTCTTTCCATCACAATTCTCATAGCTCATTTTAACTTTATTCATCACTTCATTAAATATCAATTATTATCTTATTATAAATTCCCATTTCCATATCTATTTCAATTAAATCTATACCTGACTTAACAATAATTCTTCAGAAAAAAAAGCAGTTTGATTCTTTTCTATTTCTAAATCTATGTTCTTATATATCACCACATGTTATTTTGCAGAATCCCTTTCCTGTTCTTCTTCTACACAATGTCTGTCACTCTCTTGACTATATAATTTCTTTTCATTTTTGTTTGCTTTCTGCTTCCTCTGGTCCTCTTTCTGCTTCCTCTGGTCCCCTTTCTTAGTTCCCCTTTTTTCCTTTATTATTTCTCTCCATTTCTCATTCCAATTATTTATTTTATCCACCTCCCTCTATTGAATTTTCCTGTGTAATTTCCTCTTCTGTTGTTTCCTTTTCCTTTGTTTAATTTTCCAAACAATTCCCCCTTTAATTATTACATCAAACTTCAAGTTTTTAGCTTTAATTCTTTTTTTTCCTGTTTTAATGTTTGTTGTTCCACTTGTTCTTTAAGGCTGGTTTCCTCTTTATTTAACTCCTCCCCCTCTGGTTCTCTTTGTTCTTCTTCAATCTCCGTCACCATTTCTATTTTTTGTACTATAATACTGCACATTTCCAAGCTTTCTTCCATCATTTCCTTCATATTTTGTATCCACAATTTTATTTCCACACACAATTCTCCTATTTTGTACACTTCTTCTTCTCCCTTTCTTTAATATTTATGCCCAATCCAATTGTCCAGTACTTTATTACAACCAGCATCTTTTATATTTAATTTCAACAGTCAGTTCTATAAATCTTGGTTTCAAGTTCCTTCTGTTAATTTCTTTTCCAATCTTTTCCTCCAAGTCACCAAATAATCCCAGGGAAATTTCTTCACATATCTTTTAACATTCTAGCATTTAACTTTTCAGGTTTTTTATTTTATTATAATGGAATTCCTTTTATTTCCTTTCAAACTCCAGTTTTAAAAATACCAAGCACTCTTCAAAGAGTCACTGAAATTTTTCCTTTACCATTAGGTGGCTCTCTCAGTTCTGCTTCCATGTTCTACCCTTTCTTTTCACTTTTTCCTTTTTTTAAGCTGTTATTAATTTCATTAATTCCAATTATTAGCTATTATTTCTTTTTAACCTATTCAATTCCAGTACTTAATTATGCCTGTTTAGTGCCAAAATCCAAATAATTATCCAAAACTTTTATAGTCCAATATTTTCCTCTGAATTTTCCACCTCCAAATTAATTATTTTCAAAGTCCAGAGCAAATTTCACAAGTTTCCAATTTTCTACATTCTCTCTCTGGTCACCACTTCTACAATCTTTCATTAAAAATTCTTTGTTTCTTAATTCTGGGGTACCTTAATTTCCATGTATTTCACCTAGTTCACACACTGATCACAGCTTCACTGCTACAGCACAGTTTCCCGGACTGTCTCCCATCTTCGTGGTGGCCATTTTGACCATCGCTGCAATGTGTATTTGGAAGGGTTTTACCTTGTCAGATGCAGCTCCCCTCAACCCTCCAGGCAGTCCCCCCTTTTATCTCCACCTCTCCAGGGTGGTTCTGATCTGGATCGGGACCCTCCAACAAATGAGCACAGGGTAAAACCACACACGATCACGGATTCCACTTAGATACAATGGAAGCACAACCGGAAGTTCAAAAATCTGGTATAGATCTTGTATGAGAATAACCAAACTATAGCCACTGCTCTATTTTTTAAAGTATAGCAGGGGCAATAGTTTACCAGTTTACCAAGAAATGTATTTTTTAATGTATAAAAACATGCCTGCTTTCAGTGTAAACATTGAAAACAACTGACATTGTATCACAATTGAAATAATAAGAAGTACAAAGCTAGACTGCCCTCTCTTCTCTTCTCTCTAATGTTTATTTATTCATTTATTTATGCCTTCAAATTAGAATTGATTCCTGGAGACTTCCTGGAAAAGCCCTTACCATTTTCTTGGAAAAGATGTTTCAGAAATGGGTTTCCATTACCTCATAGGATTGAGAGAAATTGACTGACTCAAGATCATTCTGCTACTTTTGTACCTAAGGTGGGATTAGAATTCACCTGGTCTCCTGGTTTCTACCCTAAAGGAGGTTTTTATCAGTATTAACTATGATTTCTAAAATTTCAATGTTTGTAAACATAAAATTGCTTACATTTCTAACCAAAGGTAAATATGACCTTAATAAATAACATCAAATTACTTGTTGTACAATAAAATTTAAGTTTAATATTTAATACTAAAGTTCTCCACTACTTTGTTATTTATTAAAATAAAATAAAACTGTCAGATGCACAACAAAAACAAAAAGAATTTGATTTCTAACTTCTTTTTTTTTTTGTGCTTCTATTAATTTGTTTATAGGAAGGGAAGAGTTTGTTTTGTAATAATGCAAAGTTGTTTTCATCATTTTGATAGAAGTACTGGATTGTTTGGCTGCCCCTGTTGTCTCACACAATTTCTCAAGTTTTACTAATGAACTTGAACCAAATATAAATGAATCAGAATTGACTCTGGATCAAATTGTGGAATCATTTGCACAATCCTTATCTGTTGCACAAAGGGAAAATGTTGGGAAAAAAAGGTGTTCTCATTCCCACTAAATGTCACTGAATCAGAATACCAATTTCCTTTTTCATATGATGCAGAAACAAATTTGGATTATAACAAAGGAGACACTACACCACACCACAATACAATACAATATAATGCAATAAAATACTGATAAAGATGATATAATAGAACTAAAGCAAAGTAAAACAAATCTCTGCTACACAGAAAGTATAACATTGTGATATATAGTTGTCAGATATATCCAAAGAGGATTCAGATGTCTATTTAATATCACACTAAAACCTGTAATTTTATAAGTGTCTTATGCATTGTGTGAAATAAATAAAAATGGCCATCTGGATTGAAAGTCCACATTTATTTCCCTGCATTTTAGTCTACGAATTACCATAATCAAAGAGTCAAGCAGATTTTCCTTTTTTCCTACAGCATATCTTAAAGAGTTTATGGGGTAGGTGAATCTCTCTGACCAAGCTAAAGTATGGTTAAAGAACCGAGCATTATGTAGAAGTGAAAATCAATACTTGTTCTTATTAACATTGCAATTATTCTTGTAGACAAGAGGAGACATTGGATTCCAACACCTGTGCACATTTTAATTTATAACCTTTCCTTAAATCTTAGTCTGCTACATATGTTCTGTTCACAGCTGGGTACATGCAATACATCTGCCAAATCAAGATGCTGCTTCGACTAATATTGGTTTAACAAGGGGCTGAAATGCAGATGTCTCAAAGGCAACGTTTTTGTGAATCCTGGGGACACAAAGAAAATGGATCCCTTCCATACTCCCCTCAAAAGAAATGAAAGAAGGGAAATAATTCTGCCATACATTACTGCCCTCAGTAATTAGCAGAACATTTCAATTAATGAAATCTGCAAAGATAAATTAAATGAAGCTGACTCTGTTGCATGATTTTTTTTCTCTCTGTCTGTCTTAGTGTTACAGGCAATATGATAAGATAAGATTAATTATCAAATATGCAGAATAAGTGAAGGGATGGTAACATCAATTGCTGTTAAGCAAACATGTCCTGCATTTTGGGACAGGCAAGATGAAATACCCAGTGAAAGAATTATCAAGTACAGAAGCAGCTGTTGAATCTCTCAACCTCTCCCAGTTTTATGTCAGAGTGGAGAAGATGGCATAAAGCACAGTGCAATGCCAATGACTTCATTGTCCACCAATGTAAAGTGCATAGGGAATTGCCTTGGAGAAAAGGGGGAAGAACTGCTACCAAGGCAACAAGCAGATAAGTGAGGTTTGAGTCTGAGCCAAGAAAATAAATTGAGAAAACAGCTCAGATAAGCCCTTCCCTAGTTCCCAGGAAGATAAATATTGGAGTACATTCAGACTTCAATATTCCATTGCTATTGCTGCTACAATAAAAGACCTGACTTATTGGCATTGGTTATCTTATAGAGCCTACAACCACAATGTTTTTATAGACAATTCAAATGGAAAAGATGTATTAAAATATCTTTCTTAAAAACCAGTTCCCTGTTCAGATCAAGAATCCAAATTAAATCATTTCTGGGAAATGGTTTGCTTGTGAACTTACCTCCAGCAAGTAGATACATGTGTGTTGAGAAATATATGTACATGTCTTTGTGGATAGAAGGATGCCTCTATCTTACTTTCTGTACATTGGTATATAGTGAAAATCCTTCTCCTTTTAAGGCCAACTTTGCCAGGACTTTTTGCCATGTTGTTTTTCAGGCAATCTTTGGTTCATTTTCCTTCCACATAAGCCATCAGAGAGTTAGCCCAAAGATGCTTTTTCAGGAGGCAACTGGACTTTCTAGTTTTTTCTTTTGAAGATGTTTTGCTTCTCATCCAAGAAGCTTCTTCAGTTCTGACAGGAGAGTAGGGAATATAAATATTTCCATTCCCCACTATCCTGTCAGAGCTGAAGAAGCTTCTTGGATGAGAAGTGAAATGTCTTCAAAGAAAAAACAAGAAAGTCCAGTTGCCTCCTGAAAAAGCACCTTTGGGACATCCATGACCTGAATGACTCGGAATCTCTACAGACCATCAGACAATCACTTAGTACAGAAGTTTTCATTCAAATGAATCAATTTTGAGATCCATTGTCATGAAAATTTATGTGGAACCTCAGAGACCATTTCTGAAAAGAGGGTATGCATGGTTTCCCCTCTTGTACACCTCAACAACCTAGTTTTGAATAGAAGCAATTTGAATAAATTCCTCAAAGTACTCTAAAGCTTCGACAAGTTATGGAAGGCAGTTTGATTAAAATAGTCAGCTCCAAATGGTTTAAGATTAAAATGTGACTCCACTTATTAAGATTCTTGTTAATGCTTGATTTCCACAAGTGAAGTGGAAGAAATGTTCATGTCAATGCTACTCCACAGCAGAAAAGATTCTTTGGAAAGGCAAAAGAACACATTTTAGTGCAAACTTATCAAACCCACAGAGTACAATAATGGCACTAAGTTGGTACCAGAAATGGGATGAGCCAATAATTACTAAAGGGAATAGGAGGTATTCAGCCTGGTGATAGTGAGATAAAGGGATATCATAGACAGAAGAAAAAGAGGCCATAAGAACTCACGTCTGATAATCTACATTATTTTAAAGTCAACCTCTTTATAAGTCATTCAATTATACCAATAGGAATTAAACAAACCCCAGGAGACAGATGTTAATAGAAGAATGGATTTTACACAATGTTGTCATAGTGCACCTCTATGGGGACACCCAGGTTTTCATCTTCAGAGGAAGGAAATGAGGAAATGAGATAAAGCAATAAAGAATTAAGAAAGAATGATTTGGGAAACAATAGTTTGCAGCACAGTTTCTATGAGCAAAATTTAAGGATACAGTATAGGTGTGTGTGTGTGTGTGTGTGTGTGTGTGTGTGAGAGAGAGAGAGAGAGAGAGAGAGAGATTTCTGCATTTCTACTGTAAAAGTTTTTCATCCTTTCTTAGTGAAGTAGAGGGTTAACAATATAATTATTCTATATTCCTTAGAATATATTAACTTTATATTCTTTTTTAAAAAAGGCTAGATGTGTTTTGTTCAAATCATTATCTTTTTGTGACAGAGATTGATGGCAATGAGAAATTTCACAGAATACAAGGTACCTTCTAACCATCTATATCCCTCTTCCCATTGGCAATCTAGGAATATGATCTCCTCTCTCTCTCTATTTCAACTTTCTTGACTTTTGAGAAATGATACTTCCATTGAAAAATAGACATGCAAAGATTGCTTGATTTACCTGAGTATCTTAAAGGATCCTAATAGCACCCAGCCATGCCATTGAACGGGCAAAGCAAGTGATATTCATGAAAATATGATAAGAAACTGAGCTGCAAAGAGCAACCTTCGGAAATCTGAACTAATTTGTTTATAAAGGGGAGAAATGTCAAAGGAATGTCAAACTCCAAACACACCAAACAGGTAAGGAAAAAAAGACCAGTTGATTTATTACGCTTTCTGCATCAGTGACATTTGTCATAGGGTCTGAAAAAAGGAATATTTAGCACAGCCTTATTTGCCTATTTAGTTCTATGGCAAATGTCTGCAAGAAAATGAATTTGTCAAGCCTGACAATGCAACAGTGCTCTCTGGTGGCCTGAAACAAAGGTACTTTAACCTTTGTAGAAAACTCACATATGTTGTCCAGTGCATAAGTCCTTGAAGATAGATAAGTGACAGAAAGTCTCAACATGTTCTTCAGAGATAAGAAGAAAGGCCATAAACACCTTTCAACCCAGGAAAGCATGAAATGAAGATCTTGGTTTAGCAAAAGTAATGTAAATGCATTATTTAAAACCCATGGACGCATATACTTATACATTGATGTGATGTGGATATACCTCAACATTACATATACTTTCTTCATGTAATTCATATGCGTAATATTGCATTTAAAAATGTGAAAAAAAATTTACATTGGCAGTCTTATTTTTGAATGGAGGAGTGGACTTTAAAATATAAATGTGATAGAATTGCGATAAAAAGCTAGATTGCAAAAACAGAATTTAATAATAAACACGGGCAGGCAAATACTAAAAAAAAGAAAGAAAAGAAGGAAACTTGCAAAAATGTTTACTGGTAAATAGTGATTTAATTTATTTCATATTTATTTATACTATTTATTTTGAAGCTCCTGAAAAAAGAAAAAAAGAAAGGGGGGACAAGTAAAATTATTCAATATTTATAACACTATTATTTTTATAAATACATTATATTGTGACAATATAAAAATACAATAGGACAGTTTAGTGTTTTAAGAAATAATATCAGAATCAACTCAGAGGTTGACAGAAACCAACTAAATAATGATTAAAAAGAGCGTTAAATTAATCTGAAACTGTTTATCATTATAATTATGGTCAGTACAATAAATTGTAGTGGTTTAAAACCTTTGTAATTAAAAAAAAATGCAAACTTTGTATGTGGCATCTCACTATGAATATATTTCAATAATGAAACAAGACCCTGAGTACATTTTTAGGTGAAATGAGGATATATTTCTGCTTTCTCTGGAACTCGAATGACATTCACCATATTGAGAAATGTGATGATTCTCTGGGTAGAAAATACAGTGTTATAAACAGCAATAGTTTTCCATTAATGGAACAAGAGGGGAGTAATTTTCCATTTCAACAACACCTCCCTTGTTATCAGAGATGGTATTCAGTCAGTTCAGACTGGTTCTGGTGTACTGGTAGCGGAAATTTTTAGTTCGGAGAACTGACACATACCACCTCTGGCTGGCACCGCGCCCCTGCCCCCACCCTTTACTGTCCTTTATTTCTGTTTGGTTCACCGAGATCAGGTGTGGACAGCTGAGGGTTCAGAGAAAGAAGCTTCAGATGAGGGGCCTGTGTGTGATGCAGGCAGGGATGGGGCCAGGACCATCAGGGAGTGGAATGCTGCCTTTGGAGATTGTGGAGGCTGGCAGCACCAATAAAAGGTCCCTGAGAAGCTGGTGCCCAATGCACATGTGTGCAGGGCTGCTCAAAGGAAAGAGCAGCTGCAGCAGCATGGGAGTAAGGCTGCAAGGTAATAGCCCCTCCCTGAGAAGATAAAAGCCAGCTGAGGAACCACAGTTCTTTGCAGAAGGCAAAGAAGTTTTATATTCGAGCCCAGTGGCTGTTTGTGTTGGAATTATAGTTTAGCAACTTTATCTGGTGTTCTTGGCAGCCTTGCAAAACCTTGGCAAGGCTTTTTCTTATCAGAGCTAATTGGTTTGAAGCAACCTTTTATACCCTTGAAGGAACAGGATTCGTAAAGAAACATTACAAGTTTGTGCTGTTACATTTGTCTCATGTTTTCTTCCTTGGAACCAGGTTTGGGTCAGAACAATTCCCTTGTTTTTTAGCTCAATTGATTCACTCAGCAGAGTGAATTGCCACACCTCAGCTGAGCTAAAAAAAAACACTCACCTTACTATAGTGCTGACACAGAGGTCGGTTTTTGAGTGCTGCACGCTCTCTTAGAACCAGTAGGAAAAAAATGTGGAATCCCACCACTGCTTGATATCCTCAAAACCTTGTTTGGAGATTTTCCTTCCTCTTCACAAAAGGTTGGAGGGTAGGCAGAAGACCAAATGGCCCTAGATTCCATCCCCTGATAGGGAAAATGGAGGTGTTGTTTTTGTTACACTGCGATAGTGCAGAAAAGGAAAGTTCTTTGGATTTTTCTTTACAATCAGATTTGCAAAGAGAGTTGAGCTGAACTCTCTGGTCAACATAAAAGAATCCAGGAGCTTTGATTTAAAACATCCATAAGTTGTTCAACAGATGATTAATATTGTTCTAAAAATAAGCAATTCAGCTGTGGATTGGAGTGGAAGTATAATGTTCTTCTCCCTGCAAAACTGAAGAAGGATCTTGGATGAGAAGCAATTTCATTTTCAAAGAAAACAAACCAACAAAAGAAAGATAAGTTGCCTTTTGGAAAAAGCACTTTTGGGACAATTGTGACCTGCAATCATGACCTGGATGATTAAGAATCTCCATAGACTATGATTAGATTCACAATATAAAGCTAGAGGGAGACAGAGAGAGAGAGAGAGAGAGAAGGAAAGAAGAGAAGAAATAGCCATTCAAGAAGAGACAGAAGTGAGAACTAGGAGTCAAGCAACAGCTAAAACTAATAAGGGATAAAAGCTAGAGGGTAAACAGAAAGAGGAATGAAACTAATATCGATGAATATTAATGGATTAAATGACCTACTGAAGAGGAAGAGAATATTTTTCAAATTAGAGAAGCAGAGAGCCGATATAATATGCCTCCAAGAGGTTCATATTAAAAAACAGGATCAGAGCTATCTACAAAATAAAAGATCGGGGAAAATGTACACAACATTAGCAGAGGAAAAAAAAAGAGGAGTGGTACTGTATATTAAAGAGGAAATAACCTCAAATTGATTCATAATGATAGAATAGGGAGAATATTAATGGTAGAGGAGGTCCTACAAAATAAAAACATGGTGTTAGTGAAGAAATATGCCCCTAATAAAAATCAGAATGAATTTTATAAAACTTTATATGAGAAATTGATAGAAATTGGCAACCCAAGAATTTGTATATTTGGAGACTACAACACAATTGCAAATAACAATTAAGACTATGCATGTGAACAAAAGCATTAAAAAAAAACAGAATACATTGCCAAAAAGTTTTTTTGAGATGGCTGAAAAACTAGAATTAGTGGATTCTCAGAGGAAGCTAAACCCAGGGATGACTCAGTTCACTTTCTCCTCCAGTCCGCAAAAATCATGGTCTAGATTGGATATGCCATGGGTAAACAGTGACTAATTTAATGAGATCCAGGAAATAAAGTTTTTAACCAACACCTGGTCAGACCACAATACACCGCAGATAGATTAGAAGGACCGAACCCATAAGAAAAGTAGATGGACACTTAATTTGCAACTATTGAAAGAAAAAAGTTATACCTAAAATATTAGGGAAGAATTAATCAGGTTTTTTTTTAATTGAATAAAAAACAGGATACCTCATTGCAGAATCTCTGGGACACAACAAAGACATATTTAAGGGGAATATCTATAGCATATATATCAAATAGATTTAAAAAAAGATGGGAAAAACAAAATACCCTAATAAAAAAGATAGAAGATTTGGAGAACAGACAAATGGAAACTCCAGGAGATGAGCAAATTCGAAGAATTAATTAAGAAGCTACAATATACAAAACAAAATTATTTTGAACACACAAAAAAACCTCATAGATGGCTAGTATATAAATTTAAAAAAGAAAATCAGAAAAGAACAATATACCAATTAGTGAACAAAAATGGAGTAATAGAGGTAGAATTGAGAAAAAAAGAAGGTAATTGTAAGAAAGTATTTTGAGAATTTATATAAACAAGATAAAGTAGATTTAAACAAAATAGAAGAATATTTGAAAGAAGGAGCTATACATCCACTATCAGAGGATATAAAGGAGTTACTTAATAAAGAAATAACCTTGAGTGAACTAAAAGAGGTGATCAAAAAACAAAAGAACAATAAAGCCCCAGGCTCAGTTGGTTTTCCAAGTGAGTTATATAAAGAGATAGGAGAGGCATCAGAGAATGTGTTGCTGGAAATCTGCAATGAGGTATTACTGAAAGCTAAAATTCCAGAATCATGGAAGGAAGCATATATAACACTAATCGCCAAGGAGGATGCAGATGCCAGTCAAATAAAGAACTATAGAACAATATCTCTTCTAAACTCAGACTATAAAATTTTCATGATTATAATGGCAGAAAGACTAAAGAAAGTACTCAATGACAAAATTCACCCTGACCAAAATGGATTCCTTCCCATGAGACAGATTAGGTATCATACAAGAATGATAATAGATATATGAGAATTTTATGAACTGCACCCAGGAAATCAAATGGTCCTTGTCTTCCTGGATGCACAAAAGGCCTTCGATAACCTCAACTGGGATTTTATGAAACACCAGATTAACTGGATAAAATTTGGTGGCAATTTTGCAAATATGCTAAATTCAATTTACGCCACACAAAAGGCAAACGTACTAATAAATGGAGAAGCTACCAAATCATTTGAGATAAAGAAGGGCATCAGGCAGGGATGCCCATTGTCACCTCTGCTCTTCATAACAATCCTAGAAATATTATTAGACAGAATTAGATCAGACAAAGAAATTAAGGGAACAAAAATTAAAAGTCAAGAGTACCAATTACAAGCATTTGTGGATGACATGGTATTTGCCATGGAAGAACCAATAGATTTGGGACCAGTATTATTAAATGAAATAGACAAATTTGGAAAGTTGGCAGGATTAAAAATTAATAAGGAAAAGACCAAAAATGTTAGTTAAAAACCTAACAAACAGTAAGCAAAAAGAACTAGAGGAAACAATGGGATTACATATCGTGAATATGATTAAATATCTAGGCATTTGGCTAAGACCTAGAACGTTATCCCCGAGGGAGGACAATTATACCAAATTATTACAACAAATTGGAAAGGATACAGAAAAGTTGAACAAAAAGCAAATTTCACTGTTAGGTAGAATAGCAATGTTTAAGATGAATGGCCTACCCAAAATCTTGTATTTATTTCAAACAATTTTGGTACTATTGGACTTTTTTTTTTTTTAAAGAAGTGGACAAAATAGTTATGAAATTCATTTGGGCAGCAAAAAAATGAGAATAAAAAATATCTATTTACAAGACAATAAAAGCAGAGGTGGCCTTGGTCTCCCTGCCTGGGAGACCTACTACAAAGCGACAGCACTAATGTGGATAAAAGAGTGGACTGGATTAAGTGTGGATTAATAAAGTATGGACTGGATTAAATTGGAAAACAAAAGAATTCTAACATTTGAAGGCCATGATTTGCAAATAGGATGGCATGCATTTTTGTGGAACCCAAATAATAAATGTCATTCATATTTTTCCAGACATACTTTATGTAAAACCTTGATTAAAATCTGGATAGATATTAGAAGAAACATTATACTAAACATTATACTAAAATCCCAAAGTGGCTTTCAACAATGGAGGCGATGTTCCATCTTAACACAATGGACATTAGCAAAAAACTTAAATACCACCAAATACTAGATAATGTGGGATCACTTAAATCGATTCAGGTGCTAAAAACCCAAGGAATAATTATTGACAACTGGTCCTACTTTCAAATAAAAATGAGACATATTAGGGACACAAAAGAACACAGATTTGAAATAAAAGATACTCAATTAGATAAAATACTCCTGGGCCTGGAGAAAAATATGATATCCAAAGTGTATGAATTAGCTGAGGAAATTGTGAAAGGACCAATGTTAGCTTGGACAAAAAAACTTCAGTTATAATATAGATTTGGATGATTGGGAGGAAATTTGGCAAAAAAAATCTTACATTTACAAAATCAATACCATATAAGGAAAATTTGTATAAAATCATATATAGATGGCATCTGGCATCTTCTAGATTAGTTAAAATATATCCAACAGCAAATCCAAGCTGTTGGAAATGCAAAGAGAAACTTGGTACCTATTTCCATCTTTGGTGGACATGCCCAAAAAAATATTGGACAAGGATAAGAATATGGATAGAAGAAATTATCGAATGTGGACTGGAGTGGAAACTGGAACTGTTCCTCCTGGGAATGATTAAAGGGGAATACCCTCCCAGAGTGAGATATTTGATCATCCACTTATTAACAGCGGTACAAATTTCTTTAGTGCAATATTGGAAAAAAAAGCTACGAATGCGCAGAAATGGAGAGGCTCACACTTAAATTAAATGGTCAGAGTATTATTTGGTTTGGGATAAGTGGTACAGCTGGGTAAAGTGCAAGAATAAAGGTATACAGGATAAATGAACCAAGGACACATACTATAGTTGTATATATTGAATGTATAATAATAATGATTTCAAGATTTTTGTTTATTATATAAATATTATGAAGGCTCCATTTGATTAACCAATACAGTCATAATTCAATAGTAATAGCAGAATAATACTGTATATTATTAATTAATAGGTAATTGATAAGGGATAAGGAATACTTGCCAATGATTACTTACTACTGTTTACTATGAGCTATCAATCTTAATGTCAAATGTAATAGAAAGAAATACCTTTGTTGTTCTATTTTTATTCTTTTTATTCTTACATATTTGTATGTTTGTTTGTGTTTTAATCTTTTGTAAATAAAGTCTATTTTAAAACTAAAAAAAAAAAGAAAGGAATCTCCATAGACATTTTCCCTGCAATTTCTAACCTAGACCCAAAATGGCTATTCACAATTTCCCACTTTCTTTTTATGGGATACAGAATTAAATCTGGCTTCCCCATCCCTCCAGCCTTTGCCCCTAGGAAGAGATTTGCTCAGTCCAAAGCAGGATGGTTTCCATAAATAAAAAAGTGGAACTTTATTGCAAAAGTTTGATAAATCTATTGAAAATCTTTGTGAAAACAGGGATATTGAGATCCTTTCATGCAGTCCATATAACTGGGGATTAAAATTCATCGGGATCAGTGCAATTTACTTCTAATAAAGCCAGTCTGCATAAATGTGGGTCAGATACATCCCAATTGAATGTCTCATGTAGTTGGCTAGGAGGTTTTGAAAATTGTACAGTAAAGTGGAGGAGAAAGTGACTGACAGAGAGGAATAGGAAGAAGAATGTGTGAAATGCCTATGTTCTTAAATCCAAATCTCTTTCTGTAGTTTGGCCAGTTGTTGATGTGAAGGTTGATGTTGTGCAAAGCTAAAAAGTATAATCTTCTATTTTCATGGGATATGGGTTATTTTGAGTGAACTGACCTATGTTTACAGCTAATATAACATACAGCTATGTTTACAGTAATGGTGAAGGTTTCCCTTGCACATATGCGCTAGGAGGCAGTGCTCATCTCTTTTACAAAGCCAAAGAGCCAGCGCTTTCTGAAGATGTCTCTGTGGTCATGTGGCCAGCATGACTAAATGCTGAAGGTGCACAGAATGCTGTTGCCTTCCCACCAAAGTAGTCCCTATTTTTCTATTTGCATTTTTACATGCTTTTGAACTGCTAGGTTGGCAGAAGCTGGGACAAATAACAGGAGCTCACTCCATTACACAGCATTAGGGATTCGAACCACCACAACTGCCAACCTTTTTGATTGACAAGCTCAGCATCTAGAAGATGATTTTATTGCTGATTTTAAAGTATTAAATAATATGGAAAGAGAATTGTTAAATATAGAATAAAAAAGCAAAAGGAAAGAAAAAAGTATTTGAGCTAATAGGTGTTACTAAGAAGCTACAAAGCGCCCCTCATTTCTCCAGTTAAGAAGCATACCACCAAAAATGAGCTGATAGAAGAAAACGAATGAGTGTTCAAGGTTGGTTTGGTAGCTGAAGGGCAAACTTCTCATTGGTGTAAACTCTTCACTTGTTTCTATTGAGAAAAGGCAGGGATGAGACTGCAGCCTTATTTTTAATTAAAGTAGATTAATGATGTTAAATATTACAAACGGTAGGCCAGATTCTCTGAAGCTAGAAAAATGAGGTGTAATTTAAAAGCTCCCTAAGGGAATTCTACTTTGTGGAGGACAGACAAGGTTTTCCACAAGAAAATGTTAGATTATGTCAAAGATTACATGAAAGGAGGCAGTAACTAGAGGATGTTATAATCATAAATTGGTTGATGGCACCCTAAAGTATGAGCAGGACTTTGCCAAGAGATAAAAATAATAGGATCTTTATTCAAAATGTTAAACACCTGATACTACTATATGCAAAATGAAGGGTTATACTGCTAAGTTGCCTTCAAACATGACTGAACCATCTGCCTAGTTCTTAAAAGCTCTGAATCAATTCAGTTTTCTTTTTTCTGTTTCTTCTATCAGTTTGTGCATTGCTGAAAGTGTGTATGAGTTTTCAATTTTCCCATTCTCACTAATGATGCAAAACCGAGACCTTAGCTATTGCTTGGAGTTAATATATTAATATGGCTTTGGATCAGTTCACACCAAAGCTAACTGTCAGTTTTGGGGAAGTTCTGGAAAATGAAGTATCCTAAGAGATACCCAGAGTAACTTAGAGTAAGACAAGTGCCATATATAATTGCCAAAAGTTGAATCTGCTGTTTTTGTCTAAATATCTAGAGAAGTCCTGCTGTGACATCTCAGCCCCCTTAAGATATCTACAATCAAATTTCAAATAATTTCTTAACTTGTCTCTTAAGTTTAAGTATTCTTTTTTTGCAATCAATTTTCTGATCTGGACAAACTCAAGAGTCTGACAACAGATATTTTAATTAAAAACTATTCCCTTTAATGTGGACTCATTTTACCATTATTGTTTATTAAACTTGTTTGTATGCTGTCTGAAATTTAACAACTCTGGTGTTGATCTTTATCATGATCCACTCATCCTTTAGTAACAACAGCAGTTTAGGCTTCTACTTGTTAATTTTTGAATTTATTCTACAGTCTAAAAAAAATCTGGGAAAATATGGAAATTAGGCTTCTGGTTTTGTTTCTTTAGACTTTTTCTCCAAAGGAAAATTCTACAGCAATCATTCTAGGAATTGCTTTATTTCTACTTCATGTATTTAGCATATGAATAGTTCACTGTATTAAACATCGGTCAAAAATCTGTGCCGTACTTATTACTACATACATTTTTCCATCTTCTGCCTTTTTCTAAATATACGAGGAAACATAATTATTTTATAATTATGGTGAACTAAAGACAAATGATATGTGGCAGCATGGTGTCAATTTCACACATTTCCCAAAGGAGCTGTTCAAATAAAGTCTCTGTTTTCATATTGTCTCAAAATAGTTTCAGGCTATATTAATGTCTCATGTTGGAAACGCTGTCAAGAGTTCGCACTAGACTTCGAATGAAATGGATGCTGTCACTCAAACATCTTGCCTGCTGATAATGGAAGAGAGTAATGGGTGTTTGAGAGTTATTTGTTATTGAAGTTCTGTCCAGCCCTCATGTTAATCCACTAAGCTGCTTGAACTTTAGTAACCAGACATAGTCTGTGTTTGGTAACATAGTCCTGATAAAAGGTAGAAACTACAAAATGAATTTATATCTTCTTAGGGAATGACAGGGTTTTTTTTTTTAGTTTAGGTTAGAATTCTTTATTGGCCAAGTGTGATTGGACAAACAAGGAATTTGTCTTGGTGCAAATGCTTTCAGTGTACATAAAAGAAAAGATACATCATCAGGATTCTTGATTTTCTTACTCTTTTTCTAAGTCATAGTATTATGACTACCACAAATAGTTATAATTAATACATTTGGCTCATTGAATTTAGTATTATTTAATAATAATCCATAAAAGGGATTCCTGTCCTATTTCTTAGTCTAACAAAACAGCATAATGGTTGCTGATAAAGACAGACTGGATTTACTTACAAAGGTGCTCTGATATAATGCATACTAAAATTAAATACTTTTTCCAGCCAGCTTGGTTTAAGTGGTTAAAAATAACTGAGACTGGTTTAAAATGAGTTTTAATCTAGGCTTAGGTACAAAGCCAGCTGGGTGACTCTAGATCAGGTGACTCTAGATCAAACTCGATTCCATTGAGGGTCATATCAGGGTTGTGTTTGACCACAGGGACATGGCCAGGGTGGGTGTGGCCAGTTCAATGTCACTCATGTTTGGGGGGGGGGGCTGTGTAGCCTGAGGGCTCTGCCAGTGAAAATGAACTCCAAAGCTCAATTCTTGGCTACAATGTTTTCCTGCAAGCCTCTGCCAGTGAAAACAGAGTTTGTGAGGGTGGCATGTGGCCCTCCTGATCTCAATTTTTGCTGGCAGAGGCATTGCAGCATGGTTCTTCACTGCTTCCAGGGGGAGCCCATGGCCACATCTAAGCACCTCAGCCCAATGGTGGGATTCAATATTTTTTATCACTGGTTCTGTGGGCATGGCTAGGTGGGTGTAACAGGGGAAGGATACTGTAAAATCTGGTCAGAGGTGGTATTTGCCGGTTCTCCAAACTCCTTAAAACATCCACTACAGGTTCTCCAGAATTGGTCAGAACCTGCTGAATACTACCTCTACCTGCCCCTTGAGGGCCACATCTAAGCACCTCAGGTCTTGAGTTTGACACCCCGGATCTAGATCAGTTACTTTCTCTTAGAAAACCACTTTTGAAAATTCAAAAGTGCAATGGATTATCCAGATGGCTGCCAGGAATCAAGACTGACCAGAAGGCACAAAAATCCTTTCATATTATAATACAGTGTTAATTTCTTTGTATTATAATGTTAATTATGTACAATAAAATCAATATGATTAGATGCATAGTTCTGGTAAGATTGTGCCCTTCAGGAATATTTTTCCATTTCCATAGTAATTAAAAAGTCACAAATGAATTCTATAATTTTTCAGATTTACAACAGCTTTCGGCACTAAAGACTATGATTTATTTTTTTCAAAAATCACAATAATTATTTTAACATTGCCTATATTAACTTAAATTTATGCACAATGAAGGGAATACTTTTAAAAATCAGAAAAAAAAAACTTCACAGCATTTTTATAGTTGCTGAAAAACTTACGGATTGAAGAGGTGTCTGTTAACAAAAGCGAGAATTTTTGTTTAGTAAAAATAAAATTCATCTTACACATTTTAATTTTTTTTTATTCAGGATTAATCAATAAACAAACATATGCACTAGAATGTTATTAAATTTATTTTTCATCTGAACTTTCAGAATTATAGAATGCCTGATGAAATATTGAAACTGATATTCTTATATATCATTATTACTTATTGCATTTTTAAATGAATGGTTGTCTGGCTGGCTAAAGATGTCTTTATATCTATTTATACTTATCATAGGCTGGATAAGAATTTGTCATATTGCATTGTATTATAGAAGTTCTACTTGATTGATTTTGTTTTCAAGGCACTATGCTAACAAATTACAACACAATATATACTTTTTTCCTTTCATCCTTTTTTGATTTGGCTATTTTATCTTTTAAAATGATTGGATACTGTTTTTTTCTTTAACTGTATACCCATCATCTTATCAGTCAATAAGGTAGACTTATAAACTACCACCATTAGTTATAAGCAGATTTATACATCTAAGTAGTCTTATAAACTACTGTTATTGCTACTACCGCTGCTACTTGGATGGGAAACCATCAAGATAACTTATGACTAAGTTATCTAAGAGTTCCTAGAAGAAGCCAGTGGCAAACCACTTCAATATTATTGCCAAAGAAACAATAAGAATGGATTTTACAACCATCTGGAACCAAGCTTAACTGAACAGTCTTTTTAGAAGTGTAAGATTGTACTGCTGCGTTGAACCTTCATATTGCATACAAAGTGAAAACTACACTTTTCTCTCATTCTCCTCCCCCCCCACACACACATACAAGGACATAGAACTCATGCTACATATTCTCCTTCAAGTCCCTGAAATAATAAATTGTGCACAAAACCTTGGATTTGGTTATTTTAAAAGAAGTTTTGCTTCATCTCAGAAAAATCTAAAGTGGATCCATTTGGCTTACATTTATATTATCTGCCCTCTGAATATTCAGTAAATGTAACATGCAGACTCCAGTGAACATATTTTCTTGTTATTTAGTAGAGTTAAACAATAAACCAAGGAACATTATGTTCCATACAATATTGTTCCAAATAATATTCCATTTTCAATAGCCATGATTATGCCTCTTCCATTAATAATGGAACATAATTTTCAAGAAATATCTCTAGGGTTGAGCAGATTAGTTTAAATCTATTTTATATCAGTATTGTGGGTTTGTACAAATATCATTCTATTAATTTTTAAAATGGCTGGAAAATGTGCATTCAAAGAGTTCCAAACTGTCCCTAATATATTTTGCTAATAAAACATAAAATAATAAATCAGCATATGAAAACACATTTTGTCAATGTTTCCACTAATTTTTGCATTAATATATTTTCCCTAATATATGTACTTCTGTAAGCATTTATTTTTAATATAATATGTTATTTTTGTAATATTCACATTTATATATATACTTTCTTGTTCTTTATTAATTTTGTATGAGTGTTTAATTAGTCTGCTAGTTCAGCATATTCAGCAAAGTATGGCTTTCAGAGCAAAAAAATCTGCTTTTCTCTTTTGACATCGCTTGGAAAGTTACAGAATTTGACTTTAAACAATTAAGTAAATAAACCTAACCATAAAACACAAAATGTAAGCACCTTTAACAGTTCTTTATTGTATTTTATTAACAGTTTATACATTTTTCATTTTAAAATGTTTGATTTCCAAGTATATGTTATACTTAGTATTTTAGGATTATAACAAGTGAATTATTTTAATTATTGCTTATTATTGATTTAGTGTGATGAGAACATGACATGTAATGAGAATATGACAAAAGAGTAGTAGACATATACACCCAATTCATGTAATTATATACAAAACTTCTACTGGAATACAGCAGGGGCCTCATACCTGGATATCTAATTCTGCTATCCAGTTGATCACTTCTGGCATTGCTTCCTGCAGATCTTCTAGGGCCAGATGTGTCATGCCACACTCATGCCCAGTTTAACAAAGGTAAAAAAGGTCCTGATATATCACATGACACTGCCATGACAATGTGAGTTTGATATCCCTGTTGTAGGGAACTAGAGAATGCACACAGTGAGCATATGTTTAATAGGTTGCATATCAGTATTACAAGGAAAAACTTCATTATTTGAATTATTTGAAGAAGTTTTCATAAGGCCCTGTCACACTGCCCAACGGATGCAAAACATTTGCAAAAAGGACACAGCGGACGAGAAAAATGTTCCATCCATTGTTATCCGCTCTCAAAAGGGGCAAAAATTTGCATGAACAGAGCGGATAACACGGAAAGGAACGGACGGGGGGAGGATGCAGAGCAGATGGAAAGCAGATACGGAACAGAAGCATCCTTTTGCATCCTCTAGGCATCCTCTAGACATCCTTAATATCCGAGATAGGTACTCTCTGCAAATGTTTTTTCCATTTTAAATGCTTTCTTTGCGTGCTGCATCCGCTTTCATCCTTTCTCCATCCATGCTACTAATGCTGCACGTCCATTCCGCGTCCGTTCCGCTTCCTCCCTGCATCCATTTACAGCTGGAGCGGATTCAAGTTGTGCGGATGTGCAGTGGATGCCTAGCGGATATAGCGGATGTGTAACGGATGACAACGGATGCAGAACGGATGTCCCCCGTATGACTAGAGGATGCAGAATGGACGCGTTGGATACATTTTCCGCTCAGAAAGTTTTGAGCAGCTCAAAACTTTTTGAGCAGATGAAATGTCAATAGATGGATGCTGGACGGAAAGAGAAGAAGCAAAACGGAGGCAGTGAGTACAGAACGGAAGCATTGCGTTAACCAATGGATGGTAAGTGTTTTTCTCCGTTTTACATCCTCTTTCCATCCGTTGGTGCAGTGTGACGGGGCTATAGCAAAATAACATTTGCAGCAAAGAATACACAATTTTAGTTCACAAATCTAGGGATTTCTTTGTTTGAATTAAGTAATAATGAATTGGTCTAGAATTTAAAGAAAGGGAACATAATGTTTTACACTACTAGTACAAGTTATCTATATTTACTATAAATATATGTGCATTTATTTCTAAGAACTATTCAGGCAAAACAATAAAGTATCACAGAATAGCAATAGCAGTGGCACTTAGACTTATATACCACTTCACAGTGCTTTCCAGCCCTCTCTAAGTGGTTTACAGTCAGCATATTGCCCCCAACAATCTGGTTCTCATAGAATACAAATCAATGTCAACAATACACCAATGCAATAATCAATTTAATGCATTTTCTATTCTGGCTCATCCATAATTTAAATACGTGTTTTTAAGTTTTTTGTACTATAAGCTGCTGACAGAAAAACTTTCAATACTTAGTAAAACAAAAATCATACAGGAGCTCAACATTATTCATAATATTATTAATAATAAGAGCCTTGGTGACACAGTGGTTAGAGCTACTTCTGCTGCAGCAATTTGGTAGATCGAATCTCATGAGGCTGAAGGTTGATTCAGCCTTCCATCCTTCCGAAGTGGGTAAAATGAGGACCCAGATTGTTGGGGGCAATTCTGTAAACTGTTTAGAGAGGGCTGTAAAGCACTATAAAGCGGCATATAAGTCTAAATGCTATTGCTATTGCTGTTGTTATTGTTGTTGTTGCTTCTGCAATTCCAGGAAATAGATTTGATGGAAGTTCATCTTTACATATTGACAAATGGAAACTTTCTCTAATCAGAATGTTGTATGAAAACAAATGATCCAAGTTCAATATCATAAAGCTGGCTATCTTACTGCAGACATTCCAATCTGCCAAGCTGTGAGGCAGGGATGTAGTTTAGCTCCTTTACTGTTTAATATTCATATAAACTCAGTGATTACTGTTTTTACCAAAAAAAGAATTTCACCCCCTTAAGATAGACATTTGGTAAATGTCTGTAGAAAGACATTTGGTAAATGCTGCTGTACATTGATGATGCAACAAGGTAGCCTCAGGAAAAGTTTGTGGGGCTAAGCAGAATTCTGCAACAAGGAAGGGATTACAGTTAATTAGTCCAAAATTAAAATTATGCTATTATCAATAAGACCTAGCTGTCACAAACCCCAATGGCAAATAGAAATTAACAAAATGGAACAAGTTCCAGGTTTTAAATATCTTAGGGTAATGTTTCAAGTCTCTGGAAGTTGGCAGGAACAATCTAGAGTCATTTCTTCCAAAGCTAATAATAGTGGCAATTTCTGTATGCTGATCAGTCTGATTTTTTGTTAGTGCTCTTCCAGATTCCAGGTTCTGTCCTAAATGTTCAAATTTGCATGAGAACAGGAAATATAACCTTGAATGGGAGAGTTTGTGCTTGCCATCTCTATCAGCTCAAATTTATACTTTTGATAACCCATTACTGCCCTTCCCCAATACTTCCTGACAAATTCATATCAAGATAGAAAGTAAAAAGCTTAGGGAAAATGAAAACCAGAAATGTGTCAAAGAGTCTCTGAACTTGGCAAGCCAATCTCTAATTGGTCCATGTCAGAGGAATCCAAGAAAGCTGGGTCCTGACTGAATACCAGTTCCTGAATGGTCTGTCTCAGCCATATTGTTGATAGATTATTTGCATAGGTAGACTTGAAGAATTCAGTCAGGAACCAACTTTGTTAGACTTCTCTGACATGGACCTTCAGAAATAAATAAAGAGTAGGAGCTAAATGGGAAAAGACTGAAGGAAGGAAATCACTATTTTAACACAAGAAAAAACTGATTAATCTTGATTACACAATCAAAGCAAGTTTAAAAGAAACTTACAGTTATTGTTTCTGGTGGTCAATATACCTGAAAACCTTGTACACAGGAGCATGAAGTAATTTAACACTCACATCTCTCTGAGAGATTATGAGAAAGTAGACTCTAGACTGATATCATTTTGATAGATTGTATACTTTATAATACTTTCTGTAACTGCTAAATTCTAGGTTCTGGATAGCTCCTGAAACCCTTACATTGTATAAGACCAGCTAAAAGGTAAGGGTCCTAAAGTGGCTTGGACTTCTTAGACTAGTGTCTAGATATCTATGTTTGATTAATCTCAAATAGGAGAAAAACTTCCATCAGAATAGAGCTGGAAGGAACCTTGGAGGTCTTCTAGTCCAACCTCTTGGTCAAACAAAATCTTCTATACCAGGGATCTTCAAACTTGAGTTTTAAAACTTGTGGACTTCAACTCCCCAAATTCATCCTCCATTCATGTTAGCTAAGGAATTTGGGGAGTTGAAGTCCACAAGTTTGAAGACCCTTGCCCTATACCATTTCAGATAGTTGGTTGTCCAGTCTTTTCTTAAAAACCTCCAGTGATGAAGCCCCAACAACCAGTTATGTTAGGTTTGTTTCTTGGTGATCATTGTAACAGGAGGTCCCTGAAAATGTGATCCAGAAGGTCAACCTCAGCAATTTAAACTGATAGCTTTCTGAAAGATACTCAATATGATTAAAATAATTAATAATGATTAGTTGATTAAAACAAGCATTAGGATGCATCTGAAATGGTCCATCATGATTGAACCCACACTATTCCAGACATGAATTAGTAGGAACAATAAAGAAGACTAATCAAACAACTATAGCAATTATCTATCCAGGAAGCCAACAATGCATTAACAGGCTAATAAATCATTTTTTTAAACAAATTTTATTCAATTTTTCACATTAAAAACAAAAATCTCTTTTTAGTGGACAACATATTTCCGGGTCATCACCTTTACATAAAAATATGACAACAATTATATATTCATATATGCATACTTAGTTCTATTATTACCTTTCCCATTCCAAATTTTCAGTAAGGAGAGAAACAAACACATTAATTCTAGCCCCTTTCATTAATCTCAATCGAAACATCTTTTTGCTTCATTTCAATTATTTCAAATATAATCCTTTAATATTTATTTTAAAAATAAAGATAAACAATACATATTTGCCTAATAATAATAATAATAATAATAATAATGTTACCAATGTCTCTCCTTGCTTTTAATAATCTATATTAGCTTATTAATTTAGTTGGTTCTTTAGTCTGTCATATTCCCTTTCCATTACACATTCTTTTTATAAATTCTAGATTAATACAAATTTTAACAATAAAACAAAACAAAAAAAAAAGTATAGGTTTCCCCCCATTTACTGTTTTGAGTTTGACACCTCAATGATTAAAATATACCTTTATTCCCCCATCTTGATTCCCAATAAATCATTATTTTTAAAAAGTTACAATAACAATCATTACATCTTTTCATTTGGATTCTGCAGCATATTTTCCCCCCTTGATTTTGAATAAGACATATTAGTATCTATATTATGCAATTTTCTAAATATTTTTAATTGCAGAAATATTCTTATTACCCCTTGTCACCCTGCAGAACCCCCTTTTTAGTTCATGAACCATTATCTCTGAAGAAACAATTTCTGTTCAAAATTTTATTATTTCTGTATTTCTTTATTTCATGAACCTGTTTCTTATTGCTTCTCCTCCCCCTCTTTTCTCCATATTTTTTCTCATTCCAGTTTACATCCCTTTTTTTCTTAATATCTTCCTTTCCCTTTTTCTGCTGGGTCTTTCTGCCTTTTCTGACTTCACAGGTGTTTTGATTGCCTTCTTAAATCTTAACTTTTTAACCTTCCTTCTTTCCCCACTTCTTTGTCATGTTCTTTGTGTTAAGCCCATGTCACACTGCACCAACGGATGGAAAGAGGATGTAAAATGGAGAGAAACACTTGCCATCCGTAAGTTAACGCGATGCATCTATTCTGTACTCACTGCATACGTTTTTCATATTCTCTATCCGTCCAGCATCCATCTACTGAGATTTCATCCGCTCAAAAAGTTTTGAGCTGCACAAAACTTTTTGAGCGGATAAAGTATCCAACGCGTCCATTATACATCCACTATGCATATGGGGAACATCCGTTATACATCTGTCGTCATCCATTATGCATCCGCTATATCCGCTAGGCATCCGCTGCGCATCCGCACAACTCACATCCACTCCAGTGGAAAACGGACACAGGGAGGAAGTGAAACGGATGCAGAACGGATACGCAGCGTTAGTAGCACGGACGTAGAAAGGATGAAAGCGGATGCAGCTCGCATATAAAGCATAAAAACGGAAAAAACGTTTGTATAGGGGACGTATCTCAGATATTTAGGATGTCTGCAGGATGTCTAGAGGATGCGGAAGGACACCTAGCGGAAAACCTATATTGCCTATAAAAAGGGGAAAAATCACCTGGATCTCACTTTCAGACCAGCAGCCCTGCTGTGCAGACCTCTGCAGCTTTCATCTGGATCTTGCTCTTCCACAGCATCCAGTCATCTCCACCATGGATCATCGCACACTCCTTTTGGTAGCCGCCATCATTCTACAACAGTGCGAAGCCATCTACAGGCTCTTTCAACTGTTCTATGGGAAGAAAAGGAGGCGGCCAAGAAGCATCTGGGTTGGAAGATGGATTGGGAGAAGAGCAGAGTATGGACTGTACAACAAGCTGATGGTGGAGCTGAGGAACGAAGACCCTCATGCATTCCAGAACTTCATGGCCTCCAGCCATGTTTGACGAAGTTGTGGAGTGTCTGAGACCCAGGTTGACCAAGGCAAACACCAACTTCCGGCCCAGCCTGGACCCTGGACTGAAGGTGGCACTGACTCGTCACCACCTGGCCTCCAGGACCACATACAGGAACATGCAGTACGCCTGGAGAGTGCCACACAACACCATCAGCATTGTGGTCAGAGAAGTGGTGCAGGCCATCATCGAAGAATACCTGGAGGAGCTCCTCCAGTGCCCCTCCACTGATGAAGGCTGGAAGAAAGTTGCAGAGCAGTGGTATCAGAAATGGAACTTCCCCCACACCGTTGGAGCCATAGATGGCAAGCACGTGGCCTGCAAAGCTCCAGCCAACTCAGAGTCGACTCATTTCAACTACAAGGGCTTCTTCAGCATCATCCTCTTCGCCATGGTCGATGCTGACTACAAATTCATGTACATCGATGCTTCAGGCAACGGGTCAGCTTCAGATGCCCAGGTATACAACGCCAGTCACCTCAAGTCACCCGTGAAGAGAGGATCTTCAACTACAGGCTGTCCAGGGCAAGGCGGGTGGTGGAGAATGCCTTTGGCATCCTGGCCAACAGGTTCCAGGTACTTCTCACCACCATGCAGCATCACCCACAGACCGTGAGTAACATCGTGGAAGCTTGCTGCATCCTGCAAAATCTCATGCGCACCCGCTACCCAGTGTTACAGAACAGACTTGTGGACCATCAACAAGGCAATGGGGACATGGAGCCTGGTAAATGGAGGCAAGGGCGAAACCTGACAGACACTGTGGATGTGCAAGGCCCCAACAGAGCTTCACGTGAAGGGAAGAAGCAGCACAACCTCCTGAAACATTGGTGCACCTCCCCAGCTGGAGCAGTGGAGTGGCAAGACAGGATGGTAGATGCTTAATGGATGCTTTCTTCAGCCTGTCTCATCACACTGAGGAGATTGTGCCATGTATGTTGAGTGGCCCTACAATGAACAGGGCATCTAATAAAGAGTTGTGTTTATGTTGAAATGTGTTGATGAATGATTAAATTGTTATTGATAATAAAGGGCAATGGGTGTGGTACCTGGGAGGGTGGACCATACAGTTCCACTATGCTTGCACTGGAGGCTTATCTATACCACAGCTATTACCCATCCTACAGGTATCCCTGCCTATCTCACAGCTATTACCCATCCCAAAGGTATCCCTGCCCATCCCACTGTTATCCTAACCCATCCCACAGCTATTACCCATCCCACAGGTATCCCTGCCCATCCCACTGATATCCTTACCCATCCCACAAGCATGCAAAGGCTTAAACCATTTCTAAAAGTTTCCACCAAGACTTTATTTACTAAAAGAACTGAACCAAGTGTGTGAAGCAAAGATAAACTATATTAATAACAAACTGTAAAAGCAAAATGACCCAAGCAAAGTGTCCCAAGCAAAGATAAAGTCAACAGGTAACAACCCAGTCTCTGGCACTCTTCTCAGGCACTCTGAGGCATGCCCATAGTCTCAGGGGTGAAGGGTCCAGGTGCTGTGGAGGTGGCAGTGGTTGGAGTGCTGGTCTGAGGCGCCATTAGGGTGCCTGGCCCCGAGAGGACAACAGGGGATGGTGTGTGGAGGAAGCTCTCAGGGAGCTGGCTCAGTCCTGTGATGTTGAGAGCCCCTTCCTCCGGGACATGGGGTGTCAGTCCCAAGACCAATGACATATGTTCTGAGGCAGGGCTTGGCTGTGGGGTGGAGGAAGGAGGAGTGTAGTGGGGCTGTCTGGTCTGCAGGTGAGCGAGGTGAGGCGTCGGTGGCATCTGTGGCGTCAGTGGCATCTTTGGCGTCGATGGCATCTGTGGCGTCGATGGCATCTGTGGCGTCGGTGGAATCGGTGGCATCAGTAGTATCGGTGGCATCGGTGGCACCTGTGGCATGCAATGAACCTGTGCCTGGACTTGGAAGGGCTGCCTCTGCTGCTGGAACTCCTGGTAGCCATAACCTTGGTAGGTGAGGGGCTGTTGAAAGCCTTTTAAGGGCTGTGACATCACCTGGGGTGGAGAAGCAGACCTGGACTGGGTCGGAGCAGGTTCAGCTGGGCCTGGAGGGTGGTGCAGAAAACCTGTGATCATCTCCTTGATCACCTGGTACTGGGATTCGGACATGTCCATGAGGGTCTGGTTGACGTAGGTGAGGAAGGGCTTTCTATTGGAGGATGGTATGTCAGAGTGTACCAGCTGAGAGAGGAGATGTATGCTGCTTTTGATGGTATCCCTGATCTTGAGCAGGACAGTGTGGCTCTGTCCCTCAGGTCTGGCTTTCCGCCTGCTTTCTGTGGAGGTGGAGCTGGGGGTGGGTGTGGGTTGGTCTCTGGTGCAGTGGCCTCCTCTTGCTACAACTGCATCAGGGGGTCCTCCACGCGCTCCGCCACAGGGAGTGCAGCTGTTGGGGGCGTCTCTGTCGTGGGGCGCTCCACAGATACCTGCCTGGACACAGAGCTGATTCTTGGCTAGAAGAGGACTGGCTCTCTGTGGGCTGCCTGAGAGTGAGGGTAGACAGAGGGGCTGCTCCTCGGTGGTGGACCTCACCCTCCAAGAAGCTGCACTTGGCCATCATGTAGGTCTCTTGGTCGGTGAGCTTGACCATGGCCTGGCCAGACTTCTTGAGGTGCAGCTTCTCATACCAGGTGTGCATGTGCTTCCACCACCCGAGGAGGACCTCCGAAGTGTAGCCCAGGCTCTCTGCCTTCTCCTCCTCCTCTGAAGCTCTTTCTTCTTGTTCTTCAATCGCCATTTCCATTTTTTCCGAACACAAAGCAATGTGATTTGCCTCTTTCCTGTAGTAATTCTCTCATATTTTTAAGTTCCATTTTTAATTCCCAAAGAGATATCATCATTATACCCTCTTTTATTTTATGATTGTTAAAGTCCACAAAAAAAACCCCAAACCACTTTTACTTTCCTTCTTTCAATTTTCTAAAGTTCTCAATTATTCCAGCCCAGGGTCTATACTAAAAACATCAGTCAATCCCAAAGTCAGTCTTTCCTTGCTTTTTTCTTTATTCTGCTTCTGCTTTCACTTTCTAAGATTCTTACTTTGTTCCAATATTTCTTTTATGTTATATCCACACAAGTTCATTCAGAAACAGGATGCATTCCCTTGTTGAGCTCAAGTTTTTGTCAAAAGGTGGCATTCTCCATTATACAAAGTCTTCAACTTTTTCCCTTATTTTTTTATTTAGGGTTTTTTGAACCTCAATATTCCAGCACAGTCCAGTCTCCAATTTGTAAACTTTATTATTATTATTTTTTGACAATCTTAAATCCAGCTTTATTTTATGCCTGCTTATTCCCAAAATATTTTAGTCCAATTTAGTTAAATCTTTAGTTCCAGCTTCTTCCTTTCCTAGTTTGAAGCCCCGCGTTGCTGTCAAAAATATTTTCTTTTTTTTTTTCCTGTCCCTTTGTAATTTCGCCACTCACTTTTCTTTTCTTAAAAATTCCATGTTACCTTATTCCCGGGGTACTTTTGTTTAATTGTATTGCCCAGTTGTCCCAGTTCAGATGTTATCCATCTCTTTCTTTCCTCCTAAACAAATCTTAATCCAGCTGACCAAGCCCAGGGGACAGCTCCCCTCAACCTGGCTTGCAGCTTCCCCTCACTCTGCCGCCCCTCCAAGGCAGCTTCAGCCCCTAATCTTAATGATCAGGGCTCTCCAACGAAAGAGCACGGACCATAGCTGCAGAGAGTCATGATCTACGGTCTGTCAGCGAGGAGGCTCCGCCTTCTTCCCCAGGCTAGTTAATCATTTTTGAAATAAAATATAAATTAGTCCTTTGGATATAATTTTAGATACTATACTTAGATTGAACCGAAGGTGGTGTAGTTCTAGGTTTTCTAGGTCTAGAATTTTGAGTCTGGTGGAATAAGGTATTCTGCGATGAGTAGAGGAGTGTAGAACTCTTCTTGTGAAATATTTCTCGACTTTCTCAACTGTGTTAATATCAGATACGTAATGTGGTTTGCAGACTGAAGAGCTGTATTTGAATATTGGTCTAGCAAATGTTTTGTATGCTCTAGTTATTAGTGTAATATTACCAGAGAAAAAGCTGTGTAAGTTTAGGTTAACAACTCTTCACGCCTTTTTGGTTATGTAGTTACAGTGGGCTCTAGCACTTAGGTCATTAGAGATGAGTACTCCAAGGTCCTTGACAGAGTTTGGATCATCAACAAGGTCTTGACTATTCAGCCTGTATTTTATTTTCTGTGGTTTTTTTTTTTTTTTTTTGGGGGGGGGCAATATGTAGGACAGAACATTTATTTGTTGAGATTTGAAGTTGTCATTTGTTTGACCATTCTGATACATAGTCAAGGTCTTTTTGAAGGGTACCAGTATTGTCTGTGGTGTTGAATAGCTTTATATCATCAGCAATGAGAACACAGTTGCTCTTGATATGATCACAGAGGTAATTTATGTAGAGTATGAAGAGAGTTGGTCCTAGAACACTGCCTTGGGGGACCCCACTATTGACAGGTACAAAATTTGATAGGATGCTCCCAATTTTAACCATTTGTTGTCTGTTTGCCAGGAATGCTTCTGTACAGTTATGCAGGTGTCCAGAGATACCATAAGATTTTAGTTTTAGGAGTAGTTTGTTGTGTACCACTGAATCAAAGGCTTTACAGAAGTTGATGTAGATTGTGTCTATTGCATTGCCCTGATGGAGTTGTGTAGTCCATATGTTTTTGCAGTGTAAGAGTTGCAGATTATATTATAGTTTTTTTCTGAAACCAACTTGTTTATTAGAGAGTAGGTTGTTTGTTTCTAAGTGGAGGATGATGAATTGGTTCATAATTGATTCCATGAGTTTACAGGTGACACAGCATAAAGAGATTGGTCTGTAATTTTCAACTAGGCTAGGGTCTCCCTTTTTGAAAATGGGGATGACCGTGGTTTGTGACCATAGTTTTGGCAAGGAGCTAGTCTTCAACTTCAAATTGAAGAACAACTTTCTCTTTAAAAACTTTGTGTCACGAGCTTTCAAGCTTTAATACATAAAATAACACAAGCATTTATCCTAGGCTTTACTTCAAATGAAGAAGTTAACACCTGTATTTTTCCTGTGGTAGAAATGAAAAGGGTAAGATGAAAATACATTGGCATCTGGCCATAACTGCAAAAAGAACTGTGTAACAGTAGGCCTGAGGGGAAATTTTTTCTTTTTCAAAACTTACCAGAAGGCAGTTTAGTGTCAGTCAATGAAGTTTATCATTTTAAAGGCTTTTAGAAATCTACAGTCAAATTTTCAAAAGAGGAAAAGCATTAGAATTCTTTAACTCATATATCGAATCCAAAGAAAAAAATGCAGATTCTATACCAATTTAGAGTTGATCTAATATAGATGGTGAAGTGCACAAGTCTTAAAGTTGCCAAGTTTGAAGACCTCTGATGTAGGTAAACACTATCTATTTCAAAATCATCTGCTTCCTCTTCATAAAGCTGCCTAGAAAAGCTAGCACCAATATTTTTTGATAAACCAAATTGTAAGAAAGTTATATTCCACATTATTCTTAGCATGCCTACAAGTGGTACCAATCTATTCTTCCTATTCCCTTGTTGTTAGACTGAAGTTTAGCCAAACTAAGATGTCCTATTTCCAATCACACAACTCTTGATTGCCACATTGCTCTTTCATTTCAAAAGAACTGCACAGATTTATAATTGTTTTCTCAATTACCAGTTTTTTTCCTAGCGAGTAGTGATTGTACATTATTCTTAATATTGATGTGATTTTCTTCTGATTCTCATACATTGCTACATATATTTTTGTACAAATCAGAAGGGAGTGGAAGGTTGAAGAGATATGCATGCAGATTTTGTGATTATTATTAAATAAATCTGTGTGCTTTATAAATATTTATTGTATACTACCTTAAATATTTACTTCTTCTGAATTCCAGTTTCTTGCTGGTTTGCATGAATAGATGTTAACATTCAAAACATTTTTATCTTTCATCATTATGCAGACTACACAAAGATTTATTGCTACTTTATACAGACAATAGCTTGAGAAAGCCTATTTTGTACTTCAAGAATGTGTGAGAGATGTTCAGGGTGGATAAGTTGCAATAAACTGTGTCTTAATGTCTTGGTAACAGAGTTATTAACAGTTCTTTATCCTCTTGGAAATAAAAAATGGAGAGCTGTGAGTTTCCTTGCCTTATCTCTATTATATCAGCATCAGATCTAAACTATGAGTTTAGCACTCTGGACCTTTACCAGCTGAGTGCAAACATTCTGCCTTTTGTTTTTACAGAGTAAAAATGTTCCTCCTTGGCTAGAACATTTGAACTGAATTAATAATTTTACTTGGATTGAAATTGTTTGTACTTTATATTTTGATAGCCATCAGAGGAAGGCAGGTCAAGGTATATGTATCCATAAAGAAATAAGATTACTCTTGGTGGAAAAAAAAATTGGTAGGTTTTTTTTTTAATGTGATATTAGGGGCAAGATTGGTCTATGACCAAAGGTGGAAAGAGGAATATATGGAAGAATAGATTTTGAAACTAATGGATGGTAGAACTGACTGCTTTGCTTAGAGACAATAGCTTGACTAATTTTTTGTAACTTGGAGACCACTCTTAGGCTTCTTATAGAACAAAGGTGGAGAAATCAACTTTTGATTTTGAAGATTAGAAAAGACATTGTATGATATTTTAAAGTCTAGTATTTAATAAAAAAAATATAGAGAGGTGGCTGTATTGTTATCATCTTCCCACTAAAATAAAATAAAAAGTCACTTTTTGTTATGATTTTTGATGTGTTTTTGTTGCTATTAATTTTTTGTTACTCTCTTTCCCTTTTCCCTCATATGTAAGCTTGTATTTTAATGTTTGATTTTGAAATTTATTAAAAATATTATATATATGCAAAGAAATAAGATTACTCCAAACAGAAATGTGTTACTCACTGAATCTATAATTTTAAAATATAATTCAATTTCTCCCGTTAATATCAAATAACAAATATCAATTCCCTTGAATATTTGCAGTAACATAGTTCTAGTCCTATGTCAGCTATGAAAGCTGCCTGGATGACTTTGGGCCTATCATTCTCAGTACTTGTAAACAGCAATGGATCATGCCCAGTATTTCCTAGTCGAACCACAGATGACCACAATGATCTAATACATATCGATTTCACAGAAGACAATGTTGAAAAAGCACTATGCAATCTAGAACCATCTCTTTCTATTGGACTGGACAGAATATGTGCCTACTTCTTAAAAAAGCTATCCACTGCCATAGCTGAACCTCTAAGCATAATCTTTGAAAAATCTTTCAGGACCAGCTCCTTGCCAAACCTATGGTCTCAAGCCAGTCATCCCCATCTTCAAAAAGGGAGACCCCAGCCTAGTTGAAAATTACAGACCAATCTCCTTATGCTGCATCACCTGTAAAATCTTGGAATCAATTATTAACCAATCCATTATCCTCCACTTAGAGACAAACAACTTACTCTCCAATAAACAATTTGGTTCAGGTAAAAGAGAGAACTAACCACATCTGGCTAGACACCTAGAAGCTAACTACATTTTGGAAGCTAACTACAGGCTATATATTTTTCTTGAGATATTTGATAGATAAATATCTGAGAACTATCTGTGGCAGGATTTAAGTTGTTACATTATTTATTTCAGGTATGATTCCCTTGGCTGAAGAATGGTATGTTTCTTTATTTGGGATTGTCATGTTCTTCCATAGAGCATGCAGCTTTGAGAGGAATAAACATGGACTGGTGAGGAAAGAAGGGAGATCATCTGAACCCACTGGCAATTAAGGGTGACAGATGGTCTTATTATATCACTCTCACAACAAGAGCATTATTTTCAGGCCAAAATGCCAAAGTCTTCTGACCAGAATCAAAACTAGACCAGAATCAGTGTATTGCTTGGATCAAATAGGATCCTGCTGATTGTATGTTTTATTTGATCTGTGTTGAATTAGAAACTGCAACATGATTTGTTGTTGTTGTTGTTGTCTGCAATAATGATTTGGTCACACAGCAGAAATAACTTCTTTGTCTAATAAACTGTTGCAATATTGCAAAACAAAAAAATAACATATTCAATAACACAATTATATATATCTATTTGTTTTTTTAAGTTTTTGTGGGTACTTACATGTATGCTGTTCAGCTTCCTTCGGGTATTATCCCACG
>BLBF01000037.1:422607-455702 GCA_015471245.1 Laticauda colubrina
ACAGGTCACAACATCAACTTCAATGGCACTAAAACCCTAGCCACTATAGAAAACCCCAGCCACAGAATCATCAGAGAAGCCATAGAGATTGGAAAAAGACCTGAAAGCATGAATAGAAGAGATGATTCCACCAGACTGTCAATCATTTGGAAGCCTGCACTCTCAAATAGAAAGATCCCCACACCACAAGCCAGGCAGGCACCTAGGCACAAACAGACTCCCTCTGACAGCTCCAACTCAAACACCCCCCCACCAGGCACCCAGGTGAAACCCAGCTTTCTAATGAATAGCAGCTTGCTAATGAAGAGCAGCCGTCCTTTCACACGGAGCCAAGCTGCACTGAAAGCCTCCAACACAAGAACAGAGTGTTGCCAGCCAATCAAAGCCACAAAACAGACAGAAGAAACCAGAAACACCAATCAATCAAACTCCAAGTCCAATGAACACAGACCCAGGCTCCTAGCCAATCAGAATGGATCAGCCTCAAATTTGAAACCAGGAACTAACTCTATACAGAAGCCTGATGATGGCAGATGAGATTCTGCTGAAACGTTGCTACAACTTTAACAGAACTACAATGACGTGGGATAATACACGAAGGAAGCTAAACAGCACACATGTCAGTACCCGCGAAAGCTTAAAAACATATACCTGCAAGTGGAATTCCACTTTCAGTTTTATTATCCTAGCCCTGAGCAGTAACTTTCTGTAAAAGAAAATTTATTCTACTTTTGCCCACTCCACTTGTGACATCATTCTTGTGATGCAATGAATTGCTTCATTCAATTGAAGGGCCAAAATGTCACCATAAACCAAAAAATATAGCAGCATGGAATTATTTTGTGCATATAGACAACCAAGCTATGTTGATGTATGAGATAATGTTTTTCTTTAATAAAGTTTTTGGGAAAACACTTTTTAGAAGATGCTTCATATAGCAGTATGGCTCTTACATTCTAAGAATGAAAATAAGTGACCATTGCTTCATTTACCTCTGCTTCACTGCTTCTTCTCAGATTTCTCCATTACCTGCAGGCAACTAGAAAACGCTTCTTCATGGACAGTCTTACATTTTGCAGTTTGAAAAAGATGCTGATAGGAAGTGGGATGATGCTTTCCTCAAAAGCAGTGGTCGCCAACCAGTGGGTTGAGGACCACTGGTGGTCAGCAAGAAAATTTTGGTGGTCCTCAGAAAAATGTCACATCCAAAGCACCCCCCAAAGTAATTAATCCAGGCTGTGTGGGAACACAAGGCTGCAGTGCCCGAATAGCCCACAGGAACACAAGGCTTGTGTCGCTTGCATTGTGAACAACACAAGGTAGTGAGGGGACGGGGGAAAGGGCGGAAAGGGGGAACTTGCCCCACTTGCCCCACACTCCTCACCTGGCCACCAAGCTGCTTCTTTCTGCTTCTTTCTTTTTCTGCTTTTGTCTGCATGCAAGGAAAGCAGCAAAAGTCTTTCTTTCTCTCTCCCAAACTCCACCAGAAATGAATCTTTGGGACCCTGTAATGCATACTGCACCAAGAGGCTATGCTGGCATGACAAGTCTCACAAAAACTAATTTCTGCAGAGTTTGGGGAAGAGAAAGAAAGACTTCTGCTGCTTCTGCTGCTTTCCTTGCACGAAGCCAAAAATCCCTCTCTCCCTCTCCCCCTGAAAATGGAGCTAGAGACAGTATCCTGCAATCCCAAATAAAGAATGGTTGATCAGTAGGAAAACGGGGTGGGGAATTTTCCTGCAGACTTTTTTTGGGATTTCCTCAGGGACTCCAGTCTGCAGAATTTAAAATTATGAGTTGGTGGTCCTTGACATCCAAAAGGTTGGCAACAGGGGTTGCTCTACAGCTTCCTTTAAACATCTTCCATCAATTGTGAAAGGTGAAAGAGATGTATTATTTCTCATTTCATGTACATGTTTCACTAATCAGTTCCTCAAATTGTGATTCCAAGACTGCATTGGGTGTCCTTCTATTAATCTACTGCTCTATCCATCTATCTGATATAGTACCTCAATTTTGGATGGCTTCATGCCCAGCCCAGGAGACACACAGCCTTAATATACCCTTTACTGCCCATTTTCCTCTTATTCCAACACTGCCTGATGACAGTCTCAAGATGTGCAAAATCTGCTAAGCTTTGTCATTTATTACCTGGACTGCCAATGATTGGGATGTAGACAATAGAGGCAGGACACAGATCAGCAAATTTCATGCTGGTGCTGTTTTCTGCAAGCTTAAAGATAAATGGAGAGTACACCAACCAAACAATTGAAAAAGCCCTCTTGTTGTATAATAGTAAAGATGCTGGAT
Organism: Laticauda colubrina; assembly: GCA_015471245.1. NCBI lineage: Eukaryota > Metazoa > Chordata > Lepidosauria > Squamata > Elapidae > Laticauda > Laticauda colubrina. The sequence continues at coordinate 424,918 of BLBF01000037.1, forward strand.
AGAACTAGAAAAATCCAAGTTAAAGTAAAATAACCATGGGTTATTTTGAGTCAATAATCCTGCTTTGTTCCAACCTAATGACTTTGGAGATCATTTTATCCCTATGGATGACATGTTGTGATCTTGGAGAAAAAAGTATTATAAATTTAACTAATAATGAAAGAAAAAAAATCAAATTCTTCTCCATCAGCAATGTGGAGAACAGCATTAAAGATACACTTTTTTCCCCTTTGCTATTTTGTTTGTAGCTTAGTTCACCTTCTTCAGATGCTTCCTTTATTTTGCATGGAATGAGGTATTCTATTTCCCCAAAGTTGTTTAACAAAATGTATCTCTGGGTATTTAATATGCCAAATGACTGACAGAATTGTGAAATTTAATTTATTAAGATTGGAACAGAAGACTAGTGTGTAGGAGAGAATGAATAAACATCTTGTGTAGGGATTTGGATTTAAAATGCAAATTGGTAATAAACAGCCAAACAACTTTTATCAAGTGTTTCCACCTTTTCCACTCTAGTTGCAAGAATATACTAACTACTTCAGTCCAAAAATATACCAGCTAAAATAGAAATGAAACACTGAAATATTATGCATCTCATAAGCTGCTGTATAATTTATAATAATTATAATATAATTTTAATATAAGATAATATAATAATTATTTATTATAATATAATAAATATTTAATATAATAATTTCTTTAAAAAATCCAATGTTGATGTCTTGTTATTAATTATTTCTTTTAAAGGATTTTGAAGTTTTCCTTATCTTGTATATATTTAGCTATACTGCAGCATATATAAAGCTATTATCTTTTTTGTACTGTTTGCAATTGCTTGTCCTAGACACTTTGTTCTGAATACAGAATTAGCTGAGGGTCTTCTGTAAGACAATCTCTAGTGATTTCTTTCAGTTAAAGGAAAAGTAAAAGAAACACAAATGAAATGCATACACACACAGAGTGAGACAGAGAGAGAGAAAGAGAGAGAGGGAGGGAGGGAGGGAGGGGGAGGGAGAGAGACAACAGAGTAGAACTTCAGTCTATAGGATCAGATGATGTTTCAGTCATATCCTCAACACAGAACACCTCAGTAATTCTAGGAATAATAGTAGTAATAGGAGTTGTAATTCTATTGGCCTTAGGAAATAAGATATTCCTTAAGGGTTTAACAATCCCAAAAATAAAGCTATTCATTTAACCATGAATTCCGAACAATTGTGCTCACCAGAGGTTAAAGGAAATGGTGATTCATCTTGATGTTTATACACAGCCATATGTCTTGCATTAGTTTCTGAGCAAACCTAACCAAAGATAGCATTCTCATCTGTTTTCATTCTTTGTAGCACTCTAACTTATCAGATCTAATCACATTTGCCAACTTCCAAGTTGTCCTTCACATCTTGCTGATCAGCTAGCTATAATGAACATGCATTATTCACATAGAAGTCAATTCTAATTACTCTTCTCAATCTACAATATAAACAATCAGTGACACATGATCTGACTACCAAAGGTTTGTACTATGTGTTTGTGCTATTTGTTCATTCTGGCAGCGAACACTGTATCTATAATAATCAAGTATAGTAGGAAACATAAATGGTTATACGGGCACTCTTGTATCATTCTAGTTATTTTCAGGTTTCGAAATATAAAATTTATTGATCACAATGAGTGAATGTTGAGCTGTTTTATTAAAATAATTTCAATTTGTCAAGTTATTTTAGAGCAGAGGTCTCCAAACTTGGCAACTTTAAGACTTGTGGACTTCAGTTCCCAGAATTCCTCAGCCACCTGCCTGAGGAATTCTGGGAGTTGAAGTCTACAAGTCTTAAAGTTGCCAAGTTTGGGGACCCCTGTTTTAGGGATTAGGTTCTCCACCCCTCACCTAGGTTAAGAGTCTGTAGGAGATGATAGACAATGAGAGACAGATAGACAGACAGACAGACAGACAGAGACAGAGACAGATAATAAATTTTATCATACAAATAGATATAAAAATAAATTGTGGTAACAAAAATGGATGCCTATATTAGTCTCTTACAGCAAACAAGTTGAGAGCCAAATTATAATTTATGAGAAAATTATGAGAAAATTATATTGTTGTATTATTTGGGGGGTGGCTCTCCCATACCCAAAACTTTCATTTAAACACAATCACAATCTTTGTCTCATCGTGAATTTTAACTTTGCTCTTTATGCCTCTCAATTCAGACTAAACTCTTTTTTACTTCCCTCTTGTATTGGCAGAAAGTGATACATTAATATGAATGAATGTATTCAGGTCATTATAAACATGGACACAGAGGTCTTCATCTATTCCCCAAGTTTTAGCCTCATCTAACTCTGGATGGGAAGGGAGGGAGGGAGGAAGGAAGGAAGGAAGGAAATTATACCTACTCAGGAAAACAACTCTTCCCTCTCCATTAGCAAATGTGTTCACTGTAACTGACTTTTCAAATATCTCACTCACATTTCTGTGTGCATAATCTCTCCTTCACATAACACAGGGCCACTTTTCTTAGCTTTTTCCCAGTGGGTGGCTTTATCAAAATTTCAAAAATACCTTACCAAATTGGCAAAGATGCCAATTAATCACCGTGGCAAGCCATCTTCCATCTTAGTAGCAGGATGGATTGCAAGGAGAAATGTTTGTAATCATGATCAGTAGTTATGCTTTTGTTGCTTCTTCCAGACCTGCCAACCCCTGATAAAGGAAAATCTGGAGACCCATGAAAAAAAATCTGGAGATTCTATAAAAAATAGTGAGATTCTATTTTTTTCCCGATCAAGATTAAACAAACCCCCTTTCCATCGAGGAAAGTCATTAACAGTTTATTTAAATGTTTTATTTGTGTTCCCTGTTGTAAGAAGATGCAGCTTTCTCTGATGATTGTAATAGGTCATCACTAGGACAAAACTTATAGCAAGCTGTCATTTCTTCTGGATAAGCCAACTTCATGGCCAAAATGTTAGACAAGGTGCCATCAAGGTGCCATTCTTTTTCTTTTAACATCAGACATGGGTATATTTTAATGAATTTTACTACGGAACTTTACTAAATGCAGAGAAACTGGACACAAAGTTGCATGTGATGATCACAAACACTAAAGCAGTCATGTGAATGACTAACCAATCAGAGTGTGTTATATCCGGTGGTAGAAAAAGCAAAATGGAGGCACCCAGAGTAAAAAGAAATGTGCTGTATGTATATATGACTGTATGGTAATATCGATATTGCGTGATTTGAGAAGTGGCATCATGTCGTTTGTGTATCAGATTTATGCGTGTATAAGCCGACCCCCAAATTTGGAAAAAAAAAAAAGCGTTTTAAATTTGGCGTGAGATTGAGAGCCTTGTCGTGAGACCATGAGACATGACAAAAAATAATGATACTCACGGCAGAACTGTGAGAGTTGGCAGGGCTGCTTCTTCTCAAGGCTTCCTCCCCTTTTCTTTCTTCTGTCCCTGGATTCTTTACATTTCTGAGCCAATTCTTCCTGCTGCTTCTGCTTCCTCATATGATCTTCTTTGCTTTCATTCAGTCCCACCACTTTCTCCTTAAATTTAAGGACTGATTCAGCTTTAACCCTGAAGCCAATAAAGGTTACAGGAAGAGAAGTGCAGTTGTAGTTCTTGTTCCCCAAATCCATTATTTGGATTAATATTGTAATTCAGGGATATCAAATTCAAGGCCCAGGGGGCAAATGTGGCCCATGGGGTACTTAGATCTGGCCCATGGGTCTGCCCTGGAAACAATGAAGGACTGGCCTGTGATGCTACTGCCAGCGAAATGGAGCTTGGGAGAGGCACATATGGCCCTCTCATGCTCCATTTTCAGTAGCAGAGGGTTGCAGGAGACTGTGGCAGTCAAAAACAGAGTTTGGGAGCCCATTTACACTGGCAGAGAGCTCGGCCCACCACAGGCATCCCAACAGGAGTAATGTTGAGCTGGCCATGCCCCCCTGGACACACTTCCATGCCCCCTTGAGGTCAAACACAATCCTGATCTGGCCCTCAATGAAATCAATTTTGATGCCCCTGTTGTAATCTTTCTTGGTTCAGCAATTTTATTTTTTCATATGGTTGCAACCAAATGGATTGCATTTTTTTTTTACCTCATCAGAAATTGCCAAAAAAGGTCAAGATTTTTTGCTTTTCTTTTGAACTGTTTCTATTGTTGGTGTTATTGCTGCTGCTTCTATGTTTTATAGATCTATAGGTATGAGGTTCAATATACAAAGTCTATTGTACATCAAAAAAATGGTAAGAGGTCGTGAAGATTCAGAATCTGAATTCAAAGACATGAAAAAAGTGCCCTCATTCTTAACTTTCCCATCCACTTCTTTCTCCATCATAAATTTATTAAACAGGAAGAGGTTCATGTCTTTCATATGTTAGTATGTATGTATGCACTGTATGTATAAAATTTCCTTCAATATGTAATAACAATCACAATTTATTTATATTGTAATCTTTATGTTCAATATATGTTCTTTTTACATTGCCATATGATTCCTCATAAATTCATGTTTCTCTGATACTTTTCTGTCTTGTTTCTAGGAAACCATTATGTGCTTATCTGTTGCATGTCTTCACTAGGTGGGAAAATTAGATTAAAATCAAATGGAAGTTGTTTAAATATGGTACAACAGTCTTAAAAATTAATAGTTTGCACTGAGATGACACATGCTTCTAAATTGGAATTAATAGATGATATAATTCTAGATTCTAAATTCTGTTTGTTTTACTATGGTTTGATTTTTGAGAACTACAGGCTAGAAATCCTTACTATATGGATTTTTCCAGGTTTCATTTTTGCTATCAGTAGGAGCAAACAACATGTTGCCACTTCAATTTCCTGAACCCATTCCCTCAGTGTAATTATTTTTGTTATTATTTAAGCAATATTCCTACGTTTGCTATAGCATTGATCTAAAGTATGCAATCTGTAAGCACTGAAGAAATTGATGGAATTTTAAAGGAGTACTTATGGTTATTCATTTGGGATCCTCTCCGAAGCATGCTGGTAGAGTCAACTGCACGGAAGGAGTAAAATAAAAAGTCAATACTATCTCCACTCCAATGCTTTTGTATTTGGGATTATATTTTATTTTAATTGAATTAGTTTAATTACTTTGTTCTGCCTTATGTGCTAGGAACAGAATAGTCAATTTATTTATTTTTTCCCAAATTTGTACCAAGATAAATTCTTTGTGTGTCCAATCATATTTGGCCAATAAAGATTTCTATTCTATTCTATTCTATTCTATTCTATTCTATTCTATTCTATTCTGTTCTGTTCTGTTCTGTTCTGTTCTGTTCTGTTCTGTTCTGTTCTGTTCCCAAAGTCTGCCCCATCATCAAATTTATGAATGTGATTTTTTTTAAGGAAATGAAATTATCATCCACCTCCATTTGTCATGTTCCATGAAGATAATTTATCTTTGCATGGAGAAATGGATGCCTTCCATATCCCTTTTAAAGAGAAAAGGACTGTCCAAAAGAGAGAGAGAGAGAGAGAGGGAGAGAGAGAAAAAGAGGGTGTCAAATATAGTTCAATACAAAGACATTCTAGCATATTCAATAGCTCTGACAAAAAGAGAAAAAGTCTTTTGTGCTGTTGTTCGTTGTTTAATTAGACTTCTGCTAAAAAGGATTTGAAAGAAAATTGCTACCAAACTGACAGCTCACAAAGTTGATTGTAATAAATAAAGAGCCAACAAAATAATTCCACAAAATCAATTTTCATAGAACAATGGATGTCATTGGCCTGGCGAGAAGCAATCCACATGGGAGGAAACCCTTTTTGGAGCTAATTTGATTCAGGGTCTTTCAACAGCTAAAAAGGTTTAATTCCAGGAAGAGATGATCTATCCCAAAACAACCATTTGTTGTGAAATGATATAAGGTTTCCTGCTTGAGCAGGGGATTGGACTAAAAATCCTCCAAGGTTCATTTCAATTTTTGTTATTCTATTATTTTGTTATTCTGTTGTTATTTTGCTTTTCTGTTAAAAGAGTTGGAAAAGTAAATGACTAAGGAAAGAATAACTGAGAAAAAGCAAGACAAAGTTATCCAATTTCTCCCAATCTTGTGTCAGAGAGAGATTTTCATAAAGGGATGCAAATAACTATTTTATGCCAGTCATATGAGTGGAAGGCAGAACATAAAGCTGTACTGGTATTTGGGAGGCTGGAAGGAAAATAAGCAGACCAATTGCATACCTAATTCATTTCCTATCTCTTAAGAGGTGAGTGCTATATGAAGAGGAGAGATTATACACTACCTTTGTTTGAAATATCCCTGTCTATTCCCTCAATCTAGATTTGTCTCAGAAATAAATATTATGCAGTTTAATCCCAATATTATTGTAAATTTATAGTAACAAAAACTTGTAAATCTGAATGTGTTTCAGCCCTTAATCTTTGGGATGTGAGCTATGGAGAGGCTTAAGGCTCTGTCCCACTGGCCGACGGATGCAAAATGTATGCATAAAGGACACGGTGGACAAGCAAAATTTTGGGGGTGGCTCCATCCATTGTCATCTGCTCCAAAAAGTGGTGAAAATTTGCATAAACAGAATGGAAAAGAACAGACGTGGGTAGCATGTAGCGGGGAAGTTAAACGGATGTTCATAGGAAGCCTAGCGGATGAAAGCGGATGGAAGTGGATGACACCTCCGAAGGGGTTCCAGGGGATAATTTCAAAGCGGATGCATAGCGGATGAAGCGGATGCATCATGTACGCCTAAAGGAAAGAAAGGGGATGCTGCATGGATGTATATCGGATGCAAACCGTTCACTGTGCATCCTTTTTATTTCCGTGCTACTAACGCTGTGTAGACGTTCTGTGTACCTTTTGTTTCCTCTCTCTTTCCATTTTCAGCTGCAGCAGAGGTGAGTTGCGAGGATGCCCAGAGGATGCAAAGAGGATACAGTGGACGTTTAATGGATGATAAATGGACATAGAATGTTTGTTGCTTGTATGTCGCGGATTTACATCGTACATGGCGGAAAGTTCATCCATTCACAAAGTTTGTGCAGCTCAAAACTTCTTGCGTGGATGAAATCACAGTGGACGGATGCTCGATGGATAGAGCATATGAAACACATATGCAATGAGTACACAACAGATGCATAGCATTTTCCAATGGATGGCAAGCTTTTTTTAATGTTTTACATCCTCTTTGCATCCGTAAGTGCAGTGGGACCAGGCCTTTATAATCTTGACCCAGACTCTGCCCCTTTTATCTGACTATCACCATAGTGGTTCCTCTTCTTCCTTTCCTTCAAGGTCATTCCCTCTTCCCTCAACAACACCTCAGCATTGCTGACATCTGAGAAGACTTCCATTGCTTCAGTAGGATTTCCTACTCTGCTTGCGGGTTTCTGAAACATCTGCCATACTCAATAGCTCTTAAAAGATCCTCTCAGGAACTAGAATGGGACAATTGGCCAGAGCCATTTCACCATGGTTAAATCTCCACAGCCAATTTGCCATGGCCAATTTCAGGACAATTCAACAATTCAATTTAATTATTTAAAATAATTACATTTTAAAAAAATGTCATTCACATTTCATTTTGTCAGTCCTTTGGCATCCTTTTTTAATGATTTTATTCCATTATTTATTTAATATTAGTTAGGCTGATAACCTAACTAATATTTAATAATATTAGGCTGAGGCAAGTTGTAGACCTTTAAAAAACTATAATTTTTGGCCCCGACTTTAAGGAAGGTAGAGTAGATTCGAGTAGAGTAGAGTAGAGTAGAATAGAATAGAATAGAATAGAATAGAATAGAACAGAACAGAACAGAATAGAATAGAATAGGAGTTGTACAGTTGTGAATAGAATACAGTTGTACAGTTGGCCACAGAAAGTTGGCTGTGGTGAGTTGGCCCTGGAGAGTTGGCTGTGGCAAGTTGTAGACCTTTAACAAATTATATTTTTTGACCCTGACTTTAAAGAAAATAGAGTAGAGTAGAGTAGAGTAGAGTAGAGTAGAGCAGAGCAGAGCAGAGCAGAGCAGAGCAGAGCAGAACAGAACAGAACAGAACAGAACAGAATAGAATAGAATAGAATAGAATAAGGTATTTGGAAGGGACCTTGGAGGTCTTCTAGTCCAAGCACCTGTTCAGGTAGTTGGACTAAACCATTTCAGACAAATGGTTCTCCAAAAGTCTTCTTAAAAACTTCCAGGGTTGGAGAATTCACAACTTCAGAGGCAAGTTGTTCAAGGTATTTCAATTGGTTTTCCTACAAGGCTAAATATGGGATATATTCCATAAAACAACATCTCACTCCATTACTCCTAAAAGGGTTGGTGTCACAGCTAATTTTTGCCCTCCACCTGCCATTTCTGACACTAAAGCCAGATTTACAAAATCCTCATAATAGAGCTCCTAATTGACAGATTGCTGACTTTTGAGAAATGAATGCTGTTGGAACATATCCCAGAACATACAGAACTAAATTTCTAATTTATCTTTCTGAAAATGAAACTCATCCAGCAAGTGGAACAAAGAATTAAATAGCTATAAATAAAAGTTATTATTGAATTTGGCTAACTTCCTGAATAGTGTCAGCACATCTCATTGAAAATGTTACACAACTATATCAGTTAATCATTTATCTGAGCTGCAATTTCACAAGCACCTGTCAGGTATATATTTATTATTTTAAATTTGAATGTTGTTGCTCTCAGCTAAATGTTATCTCATCACCAGGAGAGGATTTGTAACACTCTACAATTGTTATTCACCAACTGGACATTATTTAAATTAATTCCTGTCCAGAAGATAATTCAAAGAGTTATTGACTTGGTTAGATTTTAGATAATACTGTCTGCACACAATGTGCAAGACAAGATATTGGTGTGATATCTTGGTGTTTGCTTATCTCTTCCCTCTACCCAAATCATCTGCAACAAATAACTTTTAACTATAAGCAAGGAAATTAGAAAATTCAGGACAAGGTTACCTAAAAAGGGGGAAAACAGCATTATTCATATTCATATTTCTAGGCTGCTGCAGTGTCTTTATGCTCATTTAAATAGTGTTCTTATACAGCTTCTCTTGTGGGAGTTTGAATTGCTGCTTTAGTAGTGCAGAACTTGATTGATGTGGATAAATATTTTTCGATAGAAGTTTTAAGAAGAGACTAGACAGTGACTGTCTGAAATGGTATAGATTCTCCTGCTTGAATAGGAGGCTGGACTAGAAGACCTCCAAGGTCCCTTCCAGTTCTATTCTATTCAACCTGGGTTTTTCTAATTTCTATGGCCAGCAGAACAGATCCATGAACACCAAGTAGCAGTCAGAACACATCAAGGGTGGGATTCTACTGGTTCTGTCCACTTCTGTAGAACCGGTTGCTCTGAAAAGCAGCAAACAGAGAGCATACATAGAACCAGTTCTATGTCTGCTGCTGTTTTGGCACACCTGCTCGCCTGCCCAGGCTCTTACCTGTCCTTTATTTCCTGGGTTTTCAACTGCAGCTGCTTTGCGCGACAAAGCTACAGTTGAAAAAGCAGGAAAAAGTGCTTTTTCAACTGCTGCGCACCCATGTGCAGTGCTGCTCAGCTGTCTAGGCAGCTAGATGACGATAATATACATGCATTCGCATTTTACATTCAAAATGTAAAATCACCAAATGGGTAGTTACACTGGTCGGATCCTATTCCTGGAACACATGATGAAAACTCCTTAATTTCACAACTCATTGAGAGACATAACCATAGTTTCAACTGAGAAACTGACCATCCTTGACCAAGCCAAGTTAAAAAAAGCTAGATAATTCCTGGAAGCCTGATATTCTGACAAACCAGCCATAATAGGTACATAGACATAAACATCATCTACACACAGCACAAAAGAGAGAATTAACAAGCCAAAAGAAACAAAAAGACCATAATACCTCCCCACCAGCAATCAGCACCCAGATGAACATGGATTAACACCAAGATTAACATCAGATCATCAATCAAGAAGTAAATAATATCCCAATCAAGGAATGGCCAAACTAGCTAAAGCAAATAGGCCAATCAAAAACCACCAAGACCACCCTCAACAACACTGAGAGGGTAAGTCACTAGAATGTAAAATTAGATCAAATCCCACTCCCTATCAGCAGTGATGATGTTACATAGTTACATAAAACAGTGTAGAAAAATAAGCAACATCTGGAAGAAGAAAATCCTTATTCTGGCATCAAACAAACAATATACCATATTTCAGGAGATCTTTTTTGTGGATGATATTTCATAGAATAATATAGAATAATAGGATTGGAAAAGAAATTGGAAGATTTCTAATCCAACACCCTGCCCAGGCAAGAGAAATTATATTATTCTAGACAAATAATTGTCCAATCTTTTCTTGAAAACCTTTAGTAAAAACCTCCAACCCACCACAGCCTTTGGAGGCAAGCCATTCTATTAGTTAATTGTTCTTACTGTCTGGAAATTTGTCCTTAATTTTGTGTTGGATCTCCAATGTTTTTCCACCTCTTACTACTTGTCCTGCCTTGAGGTGCTTTGGAGAATAATTCAACCCTTTATTCTCTATGAGAACACCTCAGATACTGGAAGATTGCTGTCATGTTACCCCAAGTCCCTCTTTTTGTTAGACTAGGTATACCTGGCTCTCTCTACCTTATCATTTTTGTTGCTGCTCTCTGTACTCTTTCTAGAGTCTTACCAACTTTTTTGTATGTGGTGACCAGAACTGATGCAATATTCTAAGTGTGCGATCACTAACGCAGTATCATGTATTCTTGATACTATACTTGGTTGATGCAGCCTAGAACTGCATTGGTTTTTGGCAGCTGCAGCTGGCTCATACTTAAGTGGTTGTCCACTAGGACACCTAGATCTCTGTCACAGCCACTACTGTTAGGTACAGTAGAATAGGTACAGTTAGAATAGGTACCACCTATTCTAATCCAACAGGTCCAATAGAAAAGGCCTTCTCTCCCAGATATAACTACTTATACTACTACTACTTCCAGTGAAAGTACCTAAAGGAGGGTTTGGTGAGATCATGATATTTATTTTATTTATTTATTTAAAATAGTTCTATAGCCCTCCATCTTCTGTGGGAAGCTCCCAATCAAAAGTTAAAATGACACATTAAGGCTATAAAATTCAACACATTAATAATAACACACACACATACACACACACATATTGGCACCATCAAATTTCTAATGTAAGTTGTTCAATCTGATTCCAGCACCTGGGGAAAAAAAAAACACAGTACTTCAAAGCTTTACAGAAGAGAGGCCTATTAAACTTCAACAACATGTTTAGGATTTTAGATAGGTAAATATGACCAAAAATGTTTCTCCAACTCATGATACCCAAGCTGTTTAATGTTTGACAGAGTCAAGGAGTATGTTAAATTATGCCTGACCCGGCAGTCACTATGAATCAACTATCAAATCCTGATTAATAGATGTATCAAGATTTTCTTGATCAAAATGTGTCACAGGCTTGTTGAAGATAGCCGGATATTCTTTTGTCTTGTGATAAGAATGTGCGTCAAAACCTTATCTTTCTGATAAGCCCCCTCGAATCAAAAAGTCCAGGTGCTTTACAGAAAAGCTGACCCCCAAACCAGAAAACGATTTGACATTTCCCCCAAATGCTCAAATTTCCTCTTACCTCCTGTCATTTTTGCATTCGGTTCAGTGTTAGTTTAATATTGATGCCCTCCAACTGTGGAATTCAGCATATTCCACTTCTTATTAATTGGGCATCACCACAATTTTGCAAATCTATCATAGCATTTAATCTTTAGTTGTTTTAAATGGTATGTTTTTAGGAGGAAGGAGACAGGAAGAGCAAGAGGCTAGCTTGAGAAATAATTGATTCATAAAAAATACAAGCACAAATAATTGAATGTCAGACTCTGACAAATTTTCATTCTGCAAGTCCCCAAATAGCAAATGTAAGTGTTTGTTTCCCCCTCTTGTTTGACTTTGGTAGTTAGAGCCACAAACATGAGATTTGTTAGGTTACTTCACCACTTCACTATTCTGCTCTCCTACTCTGTGCTTGACAACTTTGGAAAACAATTTAATAAAGAAGCAATTTTGCTAATCAACTAATTCTCTCAGACTCATCAGCTCTAATTAGAAAGTTACTGTCAAGATACAAAAATAAATCCTTACCTTGACCTTTATATAATTGAAATATAAATAACTTTTTAAAGCTAGTGTTTCAGCAGGATCATTTGGTATGTTGCTGAGACCTGACTGTGAAACACTGCTTTCTCCCCCTCCTGTGTCCAAATGCACGAAGGTTAGATTTTTTTTTTTTAAAGATTCCCTTTCAGGTTTGCACAATTTGGGTGCCAATGCTGGACCAAGGAACAGTAACTCATACCTTCTCAACATGTGATGGCTTTATTGCAATGTATTTGAAATGGAGCTGCCTATGAAAACTGCAGTTAGTCCATAATGCAATACCATGAACAACATGAACTGGGTTGAGTTGTTGTTTTACTGTGCCTTGTACATTTTTTTTACCCTACTTGATTGTTCTTACTTTTTAAATTACCAGCTTTCCAGAGTTGTTTGGAGTTGGGCAGCCTCTAAATGTAATAAAATAAAGTGTTTTGTACGCACTCACACCTACGTTGTTTTAATAGCCACTAAGAGACTATACAAGTGCAAAGGGATCTAAGTGTGATTAATTTTTTTTAAAAAAGATTATCTAGAACTAAGATTCAAACATATTATGATGCACATATGTTAAAAGATATGAACGTAAGTAAGTCCTACTGAAAGGGTCCCCTAGTCTAACAATCTGTTCTGACTGTGACCAGCTAACTTCACAAGGAAGTCCCCTAGTCTCCCAACAGATGGGTTTCAGACAGTCATATTGCCATCAAAATTAATAGCCATCAATCTCCATGACTTCCATGAGATGGTCCAACTCTTTTTTGAAGCCAGCCAAGCTGGTAGCCAGCAACATCACTTCTCAAAGTAACTAGCTCTAAAGTTTAAACACTCAAAAGATCCTTAAGAATGATGTAATAACATGGCAAATGTCCCACATATACTGGTCCTTCAAAATAAGTAATATTACTTTAAAAAATACAAAACAAGGGAGAAAGGAAACACCAAGGTATTAGGAAGAAGAGTGGTAATCTCCACTCTAAGCGGTATATTGGCAACTATCTCAGTGTATGTCTTCTCTTCCCTAGAGCTCTCTTTGTAGAATGTAACATTTTAGACAGCCTTCTGTGCGAATTGAGAATAGAATTTCACCAAGCATAAATGTAAAGAAAAGAAATTCAGAAACATTTGTTTTGCATAAAAAGTCCCTCTTTTTATGGGGCAGTAAAATAAATTGTTCCTCTGGATGGAAGACTCTGCAGAGATTCTGTTGAGTTTTAATCTTGGGTTCATGGGCCAGAGTTGTGGTTGAGATTTTGGCAGCTAGAATGCATTCAGACAGTATTTTGACCTCTCTTTACTTTTGTTAATTTTGTTATGCTACAGTCTGATTCTACAGTTATTGAAATTCATTTTTTCCCTCATTAAGCTACACTCAGTGCCCCATAATGGCAAAGTGAAGCAGACTTTTAGAAATGTCTTCAAATTTGTTAAGAAGAAAAAACCGAAATATCATATTGGCATAAGTATTCAGACCCTTCACTCTCATTACTTTGTTGAAGCGGCAATTACAGCCTCAAGTCTTTTTGGGTATGACATGACAAGCTTTGCACGCCTAGATTTCTGCCATTTTTCCTTACAAATCCTCAAGCTCAGTCAAGATGGATGGCAACCGTTGGTGGACAGCCATTTTCAGGTCCCTCCAGAGATGTTCAAAGGGTTCAAGAGTTTTGGCAGGGCACTCTAGAACATTCTCAGAGTTGTCCCTAAGCCACTCCCATGTTATCTTGGCTGTGTGCTTAGTATAGGTGCCATGTTTGAAATTGAATCTTCAGCTCAGTCTGAGATCCTGAGTGCTGTGGAACAGCTTTTCATTGAGGACATATTTATTTATTTATTTGTTTGTTTGTTTGTTTGTTTGTTTGTTTGTTTGTCAATTGCTTACAAGATAATAAGCATAAGTATAAACATGAGTAAGAATACAGAAAATATGTATGAACAAATGGGGACAATAGGATAGAGATGGTAGGCATGATTGTGCACTTATGCACACCTCTTACAGACCTCTTAGAAATGGGGTGAGGTCAATAGTGCATAGTTTGAGGTTAAGGGAGTGGGTGTTTCTGGATGTAACAACAGAGTCAGGTAGTGAATTCCAGGCATTGGCCACTCTGTTGCTGAATCCTACTTTTTGCAAGCAAGTTTGGAGCGGTTTACATTGAGTTTGTATCTGTTGTGTACTCTTGTATTGTTGTGGTTGAAGCTGAAGTAGTCGTTGACTGGTAGGACATTGTAGAAGATAATTTTGTGTGCTGCGCTTAAGTCCAACCACAGGCAGCGTAGTTCAAGGTTGTCCAAGCCCAAAATTTCAACCCTGGTGATATAGGGTATTCTGTTGCAAGCAGAAGAGTGTAGTACTCTTCTCATGAAATACTTCTGGACTCACTCAATTGTATTAATGTCCAATATACAGTGTGGATTCCAGACTGATATTCCTTTATCCCTATACTTTGTTCCATTCATGTTTCCCTCAATCCTAAGCAGTCCCCCAGTCTCTGTTGCTGAAAAACATCCGCATAGCATGTTGCTGCCACCACCATGCTTTACTGTTGGGATAATATTGGGCAAGTGATGAACAGTGCCTGGTTTCCTCCAAACATGATTAGAATTGAGGCCAAAAAGTTCAATCTTGGTGTAATCAGATCATATCATTTTGTTCCTCACAGTCTGAGAATCCTCCAGATGCTTTTTTTGCAAACTCCAAGTGACTTTCATGTGGTTAGCACTGAGGAGAGTCTCCATCTAGCCACTCTGCCATAAAGCCCAGATCAGTGGAGGGCTGCAATTATGGTTGTCCTTATGGAATTCTGTCCCATCTCCACACAGATCTCTAGAACTCAGTCAGAGTGACCATCAAGTTCTTGGTCTCCTCTCTTACTAAGACTCTTCTCCCTCCTGAAGACCCTTCTCCCTGCTCAGTTTTATTGGGTGACTAGTCCTTGCAACAGTTCTGGTTATGCCAAACATTTCCCATTTGAGAATTATGGAGGCCATTGTGCTCTTAGGAACTTCCAGTGCAGCAGAAATTTCACTGTAGCCTTTCCCAGATCTGTACCTTGCAATAATTCTGTCTTTGATCTCTGCAGGAAGTTCCTTTGACTTCATGGCTTTTGCCCTGCTACAGTATGCATTGTCAGCTGTGAGGCTTTCTATAGAGAGGTGTATGCCTTTCCAAAACATAACCAATCAATTGGTAGACTCCAATCAAGATATAAAAACATACCAGCAATGATCAAGAGAAATGGGAGGCACCTGAGCTAAATTTCAAGTGTTGTTGTAAAGTGTCTTGAATACTTACACCAATGTGATCTTTAACTGTTTTTTCTCCTTTTAATACATTAACAGAGACATTTCTAAATGTCTGTTTTCACTTTGTCATTATGGGATACTGAATGTAGATGAATGAGGAAAAAAATGAAATTCAACAACTGTAGAATCAGACTGCAGCATAACAAAATTGAAAAAAAGTGAAGGGGATCCAAATACTTTCTGAATGCACTGTATATAAATTGATATGATCATCTTCATCCTCATCTCTATTACCATCATCACATATTAAAAACCTGGCTCAACTTAGACTTGACCAGTAATGCAAAGCATCACAGAGAGACCATTGAATTGGATGTTTGGACAAGCATGAAGAACAAACATTTAATAAAGGTTAATAAAAAGGGCAATTTAGTTCTTAGTTTACTTTATTGCCATTACACTTCGTACAACAAAATCAAACACCATCTTCAGTGCACATCATGACCATGAAAATAAACACCAACACACATCCTTCACACTTCACACATTGAACCGAAACCCCCTGACACCACACCAACACTGCACTATACAGTAGAATTCAACAGAGCTACTGCCCTAGGATAGAAGCTGTTTTTCAGCCTATTTGTCCTTGCTTTTATTATTCTGTACCGTCTGCCAGATGGTAATAGTTCAAAAAAAAATGGTGCCCAGGATGAGATGGTTTTTTGAGAATGTTTTGAATTTTCTAAAGGCAGCAGGAGCTATAGAGCTCTTCCAAAGAGGGGAGAGGACAACCAATGATCTTCTGGGCAATGATATTAACCCTCTGGAGTGCTGTCCTATCTGCCACTGTGCAATTGGCAAACCATACAGAGGTACAGTAAGTTAAGAAACTCTATATGGTGCAGCAGTAGAAGATCAGCAGCAGTTTTTCATTCAGTTGTTGTTTTCTGAGAAGTCTCAGGTGGTATAATTTCTGCTGGGCCCTTTTGACCAATGCTGCAATGTGAGCACCCCGAGTCAGATTGTCTTTTGTGGTAATACCCAGAAACTTGACCCCCATTGATAAGCAAGGGCTGGATGTCTGATCTGTTCCTTCTATAGTCCACTATAAGCTCCTTGGTCTTATTGGCACTGAGGACCAATTTGAGGACCAACTTGAAAAGTATGAAATATTTTCATGATCACAGTTTTCAGAAATTCATCTTCCTTGGGCTAACCTTGCTCAGGATTATTGATGTATCCATTTTTCTGCTGTTGGTCTTGGGATGCATTTATCAATGCCTATAGTACTTAATCTATAGTATAGATTAACCAGTGTTTCCTTACATTAAAAAATGTATCATATACAATCTGATTAAGTAAGGGGGCTCTTGAAATGGAAGAAGCCTCTATTATTCCTTGAACACTTTTCTGCTATTTAACAACTGCTTACTTCTCTGGAAAGAATTGATAAAACCTTTGATGAATAAGAATGCTTTCATCACAAGCAGGTTAGCTAATATTGATTGCTTTTATCAGATTTTACTTGTTTTTTTCTATCTTTTCTTTCTTCTTTTTTTATTTCTAGCTTCCTTGAATACCCTCTAGACAGAATACAGTGCAATAAAGATAACAATAAATTTGCTGCAAAGCCAAAAGATAATTCTCTCTGGGCCTCAAGTTGATTTCAAAGAAGCCAAATGTGTGCAGTGCTTTTATGATATGATATGTTTGAGAGTAATTAAAGAAATATATCTGTACATCCTTAAAGTCATTTTGTATACGTGCATACTTGTGCTGTTAAAGCTTTGGCTAGAGAAGAAAGCATATGTTAATAATATTTACTTTTATGGAAAGCCAAAATGAAGTTTGTAGCACAGCACATTTAAACCAATGCCTCAGAAATTAGGTCAGGAAAAGAAGAGTAGAAAAGGCAACTAACTTCAGAGAGTTTCTATGAAATATATTGACATTTTTTTCTTAATTTTTTTTAATCTTTTCCACTTTGACTATTAAAAAAAATTAAACAAAGCCTATAAATATAAATGTATCAAAATGTAAACATTACATTTACATTACATGTAAAATTATTTAATGATAAATCTAATTCATATCATGTTAAATAAATTTTAAAATGACAAGTAAGAACTAAGTGAATAAATTAATAGGATTCTAAGAATATAAATCCATGTTCTGTTATTTAGGAGTAAACCTACTGCTATGTATTCATTCATAGGATTAGATTATCAAAGCTCAGTTTTATATGTGTAATTGTTATTCAATTAAATGGTTTAGATCCTCTAAAAACAAAAGTAAATGGCATGAACAAATTGAAAATCCCAAACACCAAAATAAGCCACAAAGCTGTATAAAGATAATAGAATTAAAGTAAAAACAAATCACAACTGATTACTAACAAGAGATAATAATCAATGTGAACTTATCACAATATAAATAATTATAACTTATAAATCTTATAAGTTCACAGTATTAATTAGAAGGGAAAGTCTTAGTGATATACTTAGTCACATACTGAAAGACAAGGGCAGATGTCCCTTTAAATTTAATTTGAGCTACACTGTGTTTGAAAGCAAATTTGGTCTTATGGTTAAGGCACTAGTTTAGAAACCAGAAGGCACGAGTTCAAGCTCCATCTTAATTCAACTGGGTGACTTTGAGCCAGTCACACTCTCTCTCTCATCCTGTTCTGACCCAAATCTTGTTCCAAGGAAACAGACACGAAACAGAGGAAACAGCAAAATCTTAATGATTCTTTACGAATTCCGTTCCTTCATGGTTAAAAAGCTGTTTCATACTAATTGTCTCTGATAAGAATGAGCCTTGCCAAGGTTGTGCAAGACTGCCAAGAACATATGATAAAGTTATTAAGAAGTATTTCAAACACAAAAAGTCTCCAAACACCATCCAAGATATTCTGAGTGTCCACAAGGCTTGAGTGCAAAAACTTCTTTGCTTCCTGCAAAGAACTTTAAGCCCATGTCACACTGAACCAACAGATGCAAAGTGGATGTAAAACGGAAAAAAAAGCTTGCCATCCGTTGGAAAACGCGATGTACTCACTGCCTCGGTTTTGCTTCCTCTCTATCCGTCCAGCATCCGTTTATGGACATTTCATCCACTCCAAAAGTTTTGGGCTGCCTAAAACTTTTACGCAGAAAATGTATCCAGTTTGTCCGTTCTGCATCTTCTACGCATCCGCTAGGCATCCGTTAGGCATCCGTTATGCATCCGCTATATCTGCTAGGAATCCTCTACGCATCCGCGCAACTCGCATCCGCCCGGATACAGGGAGGAAGCGGAACAAATGCAGAACAGATGCAGAACGGATGCCTAGCGGATGCAGAATGGAAACAAAGCGTTTAAAATGGAAAAAACGTTTGCAGAGGGGACCTATCTCGGATATTAAGGATATCTAGAGGATGCCTAGAGGATGCCTAGCGGAAAACCTATACTGCCTATAAAAAGGGGGAGCAACTCGCCTGCATCTCACTTTCAGAACAGCAGCCCAGCGGTGCAGACCTCTGCAGCCTTCATCTGACTCTTCCTCTTCCACAGCATCGAGTCATGTCCACCGTGGATTGTAACAAAGTCCTTTCGGCAGCCACCATCGTTCTGCAACAGTGCGAAGCCATCTACAGGCTCTGTGAACTCTACTGCGAGAAGAAAAGGAGCCACCCAAAAAGAGTCTGGATCCGAAGATGGTTCACCAGAAGAGCAAAGGACGGACTGTACAACAAGCTGATGGTGGAGCTCAGGAGCGAAGACACTCGGGCGTTCCAGAACTTCATGAGGATGCCTCCAGCCATGTTTGACGAAGTTGTGCAGCGGCTGACACCCAGGTTGACCAAGGCAAACACCAGCTTCTGGCCCAGCCTGGAACCTGGGCTCAAGGTGGCACTCACTCTGCGCCACCTGGCCTCAGGGACCTCCTACAGGAGCATGCAGTATGGCTGGAGGGTGCCATCCAACACCATCAGCATTGTGGTCAGAGAAGTGGTGCAGGCCATCAACGAAGAATACAAGGAGGAGCTCCTCCAGTACCCCTCCACTGAAGAAGGATGGAAGAAAGTTGCAGAGCAGTGGTATCAGAAGTGGAACTTACCACACACCGTTGGAGCCATAGATGGCAAGCACGTGGCCTGCAAATCTCCAGCCAAGTTGGAGTCCACTTATTTCAACTCCAAGGGCTTCTTCAGCATCATCCTCTTCGCAATGGTCGATGCTGACTACAAGTTCATGTACATCGATGCTTCAGGCAAAGGCTCATCTTCAGATGCCCAGGTATACAACGCCAGTCACCTCAAGGAGGAGCTGCAAGGCAACCTCATCGTGGGCTTCCCAGATCCAGAACCCCTGCCCAACGACAAACAAGATGTGCCCTACTTCATCATGGGGGATGATGCCTTCTCCCTCACAACCTACCTCACGAAGCCCTACACTTCCAGACTCCTCACCCGTGAAGAGAGGATCTTCAACTACAGGCTGTCCAGGGCAAGGCGGGTGGTTGAGAACGCCTTTGGCATCCTGGCCAACAGGTTCCAGGTACTTCTCACCACCATGCAGCATCGCCCAGAGACCGTGAGGAGGATCATGGAAGCTTGCTGCATCCTGCACAATCTCATGCGCATCCTCTACCCAGTCTTGCAGAACAGGCTCATGGACCTCCAGCAAGGCAATGGGGACATGGAGCCTGGGGAATGGAGGCAAGGGCGAAACCTGATCGACACTGAGGATGTGCAAGGCCCCAACAGAGCCTCACATGAAGCGAAGAAGCAGCGCAACCTCCTGAGACAATGGTGCAACTCCCCAGCTGGAGCAGTGGGGTGGCAAGACAGGATGGTAGATGCTTAATGGATGCTTCCTTCAGCCTGTCTCATCACATGGATGAGATTGGGCCATGTATGTTTGGTTGGCCTACAATGAACAGGGCGTTTAATAAAGAGTTGTGTTTGTGTTGACATGTGTGGATAATTATTACATTATTATTGATAATAAAGGGCCGTAGGTGTGGCACCTGGGAGGGTGGACCATACAGTCCCACTATGCTTGCACTGGAGGTTTATCTATCCCACAGCTATTACCCATCCCACAGGTATCCCTGCCCATCCCACAGCTATCTCAACCCATCCCACAGCTATCTTAACCCATCCCACAAGCATGCAATGGCTTAAACCATTTCTAAAAGTTTCCAGTAAGACTTTATTAAAAAAAAGAAATGAAGCAAGTGTATGAATCAAAAATAGACTTTATTAACAACAAGCTATAAGACAAAAATGAGTCTCTGGCACTCCTCTTGGTCGCTCAGTCTCAGGGGTGAAGGTTGCAGGTGCTGTGGAGGTGGCTGGTGCTGGAGTGCTTGTCATCAGCTCCTCCAGAAGCAGAAGCAGCAGAAGTGCCAGCCCCAGAAGAGCGAGCCCGTGTTGCATAAGCCCCAGCAGAACCAGAGTGAGGTCCAGGGGGTGGGATGGTAGCCCTGTCCCTCTTGCCAGGGCTGGCAGCAGATGGCTGAAGCTTGCTGTGCTTCCGCATAGTTGTGGGGTTGCTGGCTTGCAGGGAGGCTGGCAGGAACCAAGGCTGGCAGGGAGGCTGGCAGGAACCAAGGCTGGCAGGGAGGCTGGCACCAAGGCAGGCAGGAAGGCTTGCAGGGAGGCAGGCACCAAGGCTGGCAGGCAGGCTGGCAGGCAGGCAGGCAGGCACCAAGGCTGGCATGAAGGCTGGCACCAAAGCAGGCACCAAGGCAGGCACCAAGGCTGGCAGGAAGGCTGGCAGGCAGGCAGGCACCAAGGCTGGCAGGCAGACTGGCTGGCAGCAAGGCTTGCACACAGGCTGGCAGCAAGGCTTGCAGACAGGCTGGCAGCAAGGCTGGCAGGGAAGCTGGCAGCAAGGCTGGCAGTAAGTTTGGTAGCAAGGCTGGCAGCAAGGCTGGCAGGCAGACATGCAGGCAGGGCAGGCAAGGCAGCCAATCTGTCCGGCAGCAGGTCTTTCCTCTGAATGGCGACCTGCTTCCGAGCTGCTTCCGTTATATCTGCAGGGCTGACGCAATGCATCCTCCCCGCAGGGAGGCTGGCAGCAAGGCTGGCAGGCAGGCAGACAGCAAGGCTGGCAGGGAGGCTGGCGGTAAGGCTTGCAGCAAGGCTGGCAGCAAGGCTTGCAGGAAGGCATGCAGGCAGGACAGGCAAGGCTGTCAATCCGCCTGGCAGCAGGTCTTTCCTCTGAATGGTGACCTGCTTCCGAGCTGCTTCCCTTATATCCGCGGGGCTTATGCAATGCATCCTCCCCGCATGCGCAATTAATGCTAGGCATCCATTAGGCTTCCGCTGTGCATCCGCTGTGCATCCGCTTCATCCGTTCGGCGTCCGCTGTGCATCCGCTGTATCCGTTCCGCATCCGCTTTGCTGAGTTCCCCCAGAAGCCTAGCGGATGCGCCATTCGCTCCCATCCGCATCCATCCTCTGGGCTTCCGTTCCGCATCCACTTTGCATCCGCCCTGCGTCCTCCCCACATCCTTGTTATCCGCTCCGGTTATGCAAATTTTTGCCCCTTTTGAGAGCGGATAACAACGGATAGAACATTTTGCTCGTCCGCTGTGTCCTTTTGGCATCCGTTGAGCATTGTGTCATGGGCTTTAGTTTCTCAGCAGGTTTTTATCTCTTACCTTACAGCCTTACTCCCAAGTTGCCCATGCTGCTGCAGCTGCTCTTTCCTCTGAGCAGCCCTATGCGTACTCACACTGGGCACAGGCTCCTTAGGGACCTCTTCATCACTGCTGCCAGGCTCCACAATCTCTGAAGACAGCATTCCATTCCCTGATGGTCCTGGCCCCAACCCTGCATCACATGCAGGCTCCTCATCTCCGAGACCTCAGCTGTCCCCTGTTGCTGACAACCACAATACATCCCTGGGAAGGAAGCAATGATAAACCACTTCTGAAATCTTGCCAAGAAAATGCAGGGGCTAATCTATGAAATCACCAAGAGTCAAACATTCTCTATCTATGCAGGGGTGTGTGTGTGTGTGTTTGTGTGTGTGTGTGTATCCTTCTCTCCCCTCTCTTTCTTTCCCTGCCCCCATCTCTCTCTGTGTGTGTGCCTCTCTGCCTCTGTGTATTCAGTTATCTAAGGTAATTTGTTCGATGAATTTTCATGTCCTTTCTTTGAAGGATTCAATGAAATTCATCAAAGGATTCCATTTTTCCTTCTCTTTTTCATACACCTACAGAAGTACAATTTTAGAAATCACCATGTTCTGTGTGAAAACTTCTTTTGGATTTCTATCCTTTTCCATGAGAAGTAGAATATAAAAATCATATGTCATAGAGATACCAGAATAACTCAAAGGAGATATTCATAGTCAAAGATAAATCTGTTTCCACATAAAACTAACTAGTTGCTCAGAAGATAACAAGAGTTTATGTACTGTATATTTTCGTAAAAAATAATCAAAATCTCTGAATTAGATTAAGGGACTTAAGTAGGGGATACTATGGGAACTGCGTTGTCTAAATTTAGGATAAATTTTCACTTTGAGGTGAACAATAAAAAGGATTCTATTTTATGCCTTGTAAATAAGCATCTTTATGTTTTTATCTCAGTTTTAAAATGTTAAGACACATACTTCTAAAGGTGAAATTAGAATTATTATTTTGGAAACTAAACCAAAATAAGCCAAGTTCTAGAATAACACATACACATGTCCTATGCCTAAATCTTTACTAGATTTAATGTTTTATTCTTACTCTTATTTGTTTGTCTAAGTCAGGCAATATCAGACTGAAAAACTCCTTTTTCCATATTAATTTGTTCGGAGACAATATATAATTTGAAACCATATTTATAGCGGATCACTTACATATTGTACTATACTGAGAATACTGTCCATATTTTTTTAATCAAGCTTCATAAATCATATGTTTTGAATAATTATTTTTAAATAAAATTTTATTAACTTTATCTGTCATAAGAGTGTTACATCTTCCAAACTGGGAAATAATTTATTAAGTCCAAAAGAGAGGAGGTAATTCTGTAGCCAATTTTGGAAAAAGCAGATCTCAATATTTAAATATAATGTGAACTTTTTATTTTTCTTTGCTAAATGCTAAAAAATTTCCATTAAAACATGCAACAATCAGATCTCATTGATGAACAAAACTCATTCATTATGTCTTTCAATCTTTCAGATATACAAGAGGGTCTTATCTGTGCTTTAATTCACTGTGATTCCATCTTGTAAATACAAAACCCAATGGCAGTGTTTTTCCAACTCCTAATCCTTGGACAGAATTGTAGGGTAACCAGATTCCTTTTGATGAAATCATCCTCAACACTATTCATCTTCTTTTTGCCAGAGCATATATGTACCAATAACAACTCCCAAAATTAAAAAAAAAATACAGATTACCCATAATAATAAGAAAACTTCAATCCAAAAAGAGATCACTCTGGTAGAAAAACAAATCTGCTCACGTTGCCAACTTCACAAGCCGATACAAAAATTTATGCCACCAGATAAAGACTGAATGCACCAATTATCACGTTAAACAAGAGGAAAACCTTCTACGCACAAATTCCACCTGTGCTTTTTTACAATTTTGTAAATAACAACTGAAAGACTCAAGGTCCATCCCACCTCTGATAGGACCTAATGGTAAAGAGTGCAACGACGACACCATTAAAGCCAACCTCTTTAACACATTCTTTGGCTCAGTATTTGTAAACAGTAATGGATCATGCCCAGTATTTCCTAGCCGAACCATAGAAAACTACAATGATCTAATACATATTGATTTTACAAAAGACAATGTTGAAAAAGCACTATGCAATCTAAAACCAACTCTATCTATTGGACTGGATGGAATATGTGCCTATTTCTTCAAAAAGCTATCCACTGCCATTGCAGAGCCTCTAAGCATAACCTTTGAAAAATTTTTCAGGATCAGCTCCTTGCCTTACCGATGGTCACAAGCCACAGTCATCCCTATCTTCAAAAAGGGAGACCCCAGTCTAAATTACAGACCAATGCTGCGTCACCTGTAAAATCAATTATTAACCAATCCATTATCCTCCACTTAGAGACAAACAACCTACTCTCTCAAAATCAATTTGGTTTCAGAAAAAAAATATCCTGTAATCTGCAACTCTTACGCTGCAAAAACATATGGACTAAACAACTCAATCAGGGCAAAGCAATAGACGCAGTTGCATAGAGTTCTATAAAGCCTTTGATTCCATGGTACATGACAAACTACTACTAAAACTAAAATCTTGCAGGATCTCTGGACAACTGCATAACTGGATAGAAGCATTCCTGTCAAACAAACAACAAATGGTCAAAATTGGGAGCATCCTATCAAATTCTGTACCTGTCAACCCCCAAGGCAGTGTTCTAGGACCAACTCTCTTCATACTCTACATAAATGACCTCTGTGATCATATTAAGAGCAACTGTGTTCTCTTCACTGATGATGTAAAGCTGTTCAACATCACAGACAAAACTGCTACCCTTCAAAAAGATCTTGGCTTTATATCAGAATGGTCAAACAAAGTCCAGAAATATTTCACAAGAAGAGTTCTCCACTCCTCTATTCATTGTAGAATACCTTATGCCACCAGACTCAAAATTCTAGATCTATAAAATCTTGAATTACATCATCTTCAGTCTGATCTAAGTATGGTATATAAAATCATACATTGCAATGACTTACCTGTCAATGAATACTTTAGCTTCAACCATAACAACACAAGAGCACACAATAGATACAAACTCAAGATAAACCGCACCAAACTTGACTTCAGGAAAGACGACTTCAGCAACAGAGTGGTCAATGACTGAATGCTCTACCTGACTCTGTGGTTTCTTCCCCAAACCCCAAAAACTTTAAACTTAGACTGCCTGCGATTGACCCCAACCCTTTCCTAAGAGGTCTGTAGGGGGTGTGCATAAGCACACCAACATGCCTACCGTCCCTGTCCTATTGTTTCTTTTATTTTTCTTATATGTATCCATTTCATGTGTTCATAATTTTGTACATACTTATACTTATTATATTGTAAAGGACCTGTCACACTGCCCAACGGATGCAAAACGTTTGTAAAAAGGACACAGCGGACGAGAAAAATGTTCCATCTGTTGTTATCTGCTCTGAAAAGGGGCAAAAATTTGCATAAGCAGAGCGGATAACACGGAAAGAAACAGACAGGGGGAGGACGCAGAGCGGATGGAAAGCGGATGTGGAATGGAAGCCTAGTGGATGGAAGCAGATGAGAGTGGATGGCACATCCGCAAGGCTTCCAGGGGGCCTCAGCAATGCGGACGTGGAACAGACACAGTGGATGCACAGTGGATGCACAGCAGATGAAGCGGATGCAGAGCGGAAGCCTAGCGGATGCACAGCGCAAGCCTAGCGGATGCCTAGCATTAATTGTGCATGCGGGGAGGATGCATTGCATAAGCCCTGCGGATATAAGGGAAGCAGCTCGGAAGCAGGTCACCATTCAAAGGAAAGACCTGCTGCCGGACGGATTGACAGCCTTGCCTGCACTGCCTGCATGCCTGCCTGCAAGCCTTGCTGCCAGCCTTGGTGCATGCCTGCCTGCCAGCCTTGGTTCCTGCCTTCCTGCAAGCCTTGGTTCATGCCTGCCTGCCAGCCTTGGTGCCTGTCTGCCTGCCAGCCTTCCTGCAAGCTTTGGTGCCAGCCTTCCTGCAAGCCTTGGTGCCTGCCTGCCTGCAAGCCTCCCTGCAAGCCTGCCTGCCAGCCTGCCTGCCAGCCTTGGTGCCAGCCTGCCTGCAAGCCTTGGTGCCTGCCTGCCTCCCTGCCAGCCTGCCTGTAAGCCTTGGTTCCTGCCAGCCTCCCTGCCAGCCAGCAACCCCACACCCATGGGGAAGAACAGAAAGCCTCAGCCATCTGCTGCCAGCCCTGGCAAGAGGGACAGGGCCACATTCCCACCCCCTGGCCCTCACTCTGGTTCTGCTGGGGCTTCTGTAGCATGGGCTCGCTCTTCTGGGGCTGGCGCTTCTGCTGCTTCTGCTTCTGGAGGAGCTGATGATGTGGGGGATCAGACAAGCACTCCAGCACCAGCCACCTCCACAGCACCTGGACCCTTCACCCCTGAGACTGAACGACCAAGAGGAGTGACAGAGACTCATTTTTGTTTTATAGCTTGTTGTTAATAAAGTCTATCTTTGATTCACACACTTGCTTCATTTCTTTTTTTTAATAAAGTCTTGGTGGAAACTTTTAGAAATGGTTTAAGCCTTTGCATGCTTGAGGGATGGGTTAAGATAGCAGTGGGATGGGCAGGGATACCTGTGGGATGGGTTAAGATAGCTGTGGGATAGATAAACCTCCAGTGCAAGCATAGTGGGACTGTATGGTCCACCCTCCCAGGTGCCACACATATGGCTCTTCATTATCAGTCCTAATGTAATCATTCATCCACACATTTCAACATAAACACAACTCTTTATAAAATGCCCTGTTCATTGTAGGCCCACCCAACATACATGGCCCAATCTCATCAATGTGATGAGACAGGCTGAAGGAAGCATCCATTAATCATCTATCATCCTGTCTTGCCACTCCACTGCTCCAGCTGGGGAGTTGCACCAGTGTTTCAGGAGGTTGCGCTGCTTCTTCCCTTCATGTGAGGCTCTGTTGGGACCTTGCACATCCTCAGTGTCTATCAGGTTTCGCCCTTGCCTCCATTCCCCAGGCTCCATGTCCCCATTGCCTTGTTGGAGGTCCACGAGCCTGTTCTGAAAGACTGGGTAGCGGGTGCGCATGAAATTGTGCAGGATGCAGCAAGCTTCCAAGATCCTCCTCACGGTCTCTGGGCGATGCTGCATGGTGGTGAGAAGTACCTGGAACCTGTTGGCCAGGATGCCAAAGGCGTTCTCCACCACCCGCCTTGCCCTGGACAGCCTGTAGTTGAAGATCCTCTCTTCACGGGTGAGGCATTTGTAGGTGTAGGTCTTCATGAGGTAGGTTGTGAGGGAGAAGGCATCATCCCCCACGATGAAGTAGGGCACATCTTGTGTGTCGTTGGGCAGGGGTTCTGGATCTGGGTAGCCCACGATGAGGTTGCATTCCAGCCCCTCCTTGAGGTGACTGGCATTGTATACCTGGGCATCTGAAGATGAGCCATTGCCTGAAGCATCGATGTACATGAACTTGTAGTCAGCATCGACCATGGCGAAAAGGATGATGCTGAAGAAGTCCTTGGAGTTGAAATAAGTGGACCCCAACTTGGCTGGCGCTTTGCAGGCCACGTGCTTGCCATCTATGGCTCCAACGGTGTTTGGGAAGTTCCACCTCTGATACCACTGCTCTGCAACTTTCTTCCATCCTTCTTCAGTGGAGGGGCACTGGAGGAGCTCCTCCAGGTATTCTTCGATGATGGCCTGCACCACTTCTCTGACCACAATGCTGATGGTGTTGTGTGGCACCCTCCAACCATACTGCATGCTCCTGTAGGTGGTCCCTGAGGCCAGGTGGCACAGAGTGAGTGCCACCTTGAGCCTAGGTTCCAGGCTGGGCCAGAAGTTGGTGTTTGCCTTAGTCAACCTGGGTGTCAGATGCTCCACAACTTCGTGAAACATGGCTGGAGGCATCCTCATGAAGTTCTGGAATGCACGAGTGTCTTCGTTCCTGAGCTCCATGATCAGCTTGTTGTACAGTCCGTACTCTGCTCTTCTGGCAATCCATCTCCGGACCCAGACGCTTCTTGGCCACCTCCTTTTCTTCCTGTAGTAGAGTTCACAGAGCCTGTAGATGGCTTCGCACTGTTGCAGAATGATGGTGGCTACCAAAAGGACTTTGTTACGATCCACGGTGGACATGACTGGATGCTGTGAAAGAGCAAGAGTCAGATGAAGGCTGCAGAGGTCCATACCGCAGGGCTGCTGGTCTGAAAGTGAGATCCAGGTGAGTTGCTCCCCCTTTTTATAGGCAGTATAGGTTTTCCCCTAGGTGTCCCTTTGCATCCTCTAGGCATCCTCTAGACATCCTTAATATCCGAGATAGGTCCCCTCTGCGAACGTTTTTTCTGTTTTAAATGCTTTGTTTCCATTCTGGATCCACTAGGCATCCGTTCTGCATCCATTCCGTGTCCGTTCCGCTTCCTCCCTGCGTCCGTTTACCGCTGGAGTGGATGGAGTTGCGCAGATGTGCAGCGGATGCCTAGCGGATATAGTGGATGCATAACGGATGCAGAATGGATGCCTAGCGGATGCCTAGCAGATGCAGAACGGACACATTGGATACATTTTCCACTCAAAAGTTTTGAGCAGTTCAAAACTTTCTGAGCGGATGAAACATCTATAGATGGATGCTGGACGGATAGAGAGGATGAAAAACAGAGGCAGTGAGTACAGAACGGATGCATCGCATTAATCAATGGATGACAAGTGTTTCTCTCCGTTTTACATCCTCTTTCCATCCGTTGGTGCAGTGTGACAGGGGCTTAAGCGATTGACAAATCAAATCAAATCAAATCAAATCAAATAAATAAATAAATAAATAAATAAATAAATAAATAAATAAATAAAATAAACTTGCCTTAGCTTAGTAGTTATTGTATAATTGTACCATTTTTGTCCTCTCGTAAATTTCTAAGAAGACATTCACTCACATATATTACAAATAAATGCTTTGTTGCATTTGTCCCAAGGTGGTTTTTCAAAAGGCAACTGGACTTTGTTTTTCCTTGGAAAAATAAAACAACCACTTCACAAATGCATGACATAACATAGGAATACAAAGCCATCAGGACAAGATTCAGCAGGCCATCTGCATTTGAAAGACAAGTCATTTTTTTGAAGACAGCAAAGTTCACATTCTGGACAAAGAGGGCCACTGTTTTGAAAGAAAAGTCAAAGAGGCCATCAAGATTAAGATTGAACAACCCTTTATCAACATAGGGAGAGGGATACAACACTACCTGTGTTTACAACACAGTCCTTTCAGCAGTTCCAAGAAGGCTCCACACTCATTTGTGCTATTCAAGTGATGCTGAGGGCACAGATAAACCTCCAAGTGGCCTCAATTACTATCTAATGATGAAGTGACTGCAAAGAATAGAAATCCTTCCATCCTCCTTGATTCAGTCAGAACTGAAAAAGCTTCTTGGATGTGAAGTGAAACATCTTTAAGGACAAAGTCCAGTTGTCCTTTTGAAAAAGTATGTTTGAGACAATCATGACTTGGATGTCTGAGAATATTCATAGATATTTTTTGCATGTGATTGTTATGGTACACCCCTGTCTGTGTTCAATAGGTCCAAGCCAAAAATATATTGGTGAGAAAAGAAATATTGCTTTCTGACATCACCATAAAGCATGCTGTCTCTTTCTCTGATATAAGATTATAAAAACTTGATCAAACTTCATGATCAACAGTTATAATCTCTATGGCTGATTTTACACATTTAGATTGACAACTGGATTGTTCTGGATAGAAAAGTATATGAAAGGTTTTCTGTTGAACCTCAGCATAACCAATCAATTCTAGCTGAGATCTTTCATTCTCACTCTGAGTTCAGTTCTAACTTGGTGTTAACTAGTCTTAAGTTCCAATTCCTTATTTGTACTCTGGTCCTTCCTAGTGATTGAAAGTCTAATTGTTCCAAACTTTGAAA
The DNA here is from genome assembly GCA_015471245.1 of Laticauda colubrina. Classification (NCBI taxonomy): domain Eukaryota; kingdom Metazoa; phylum Chordata; class Lepidosauria; order Squamata; family Elapidae; genus Laticauda; species Laticauda colubrina. The sequence goes on from BLBF01000037.1 coordinate 454,984, forward strand.
TGTTGAGATCAGTAGACAAATCTGAACTGATTTACTTTCTCCTGCAGGATAGATTTTTATTTGGATATATTCATCCTTTGATTTCAAATGAAAGTAAAGTTAAACAACAACAATTCAGATACCATCAAAAGTTGGACAAAGTTCTTCTATATCCCTAACATACTATATACCACATGCAAGCTTCAATTAAAATAGCAAACCACCATTTCCATTACTATTCTGGGCACTCATTTCTCATTTCATATGAATCATCAGTTGTGTTTCCTGAAAACAAAACATAATGAAACAAATGAGAATGTAAATGAACTAGAACAACAAAAAGTATTTAGGGAAATGTATCAAATATATTAAACAGCATATGAAAACATTATTCCATTTTGTTATTAAATAGAATTATCATTCCATCAGCATTCTAATTATAAGAATCAACACTTATTCCATCTTTGTCACTAACCTGCAAATAATTTATATTTAAGCTGGCAGGTTCATTGTCATCATCTAATAGTTAAACTATTGCTCTATCTTATGTCACATGACATTTTCTTGGGACGAATGGCTAGAAATAATACAATAGTAAAGATAGCCTATATCAATACAATATAGGCAATGTCAAGTGCTCATAAACTATTTAATAAAGAAATAACTTTTACTTCTTATGAATTTATCTCAAATGCATATTGTAAGAACATAAATTCAGATATTTTTAATTCAGTTCCATT
>BLBF01000037.1:460702-492923 GCA_015471245.1 Laticauda colubrina
GGGGGGGTGTTTGAGTTGGAGGTATCAGAGGGAGTCTGTTTGTGCCCAGGTATTTGCCTGGCTTGTGGTGTGGAAATCTTTCTGTTTGAGAGTGCAGGTTTCCAAATGATTGACAGTCTGCTGGAATCATCTCTTCTATTCATGCTTTCAGGTCTTTTTTCAATCTCTATGGCTTCTCTGATGATTCTGTGGCTGGGGTTTTCTATTGTGGCTGGGGTTTTAGTGCCATTGAAGTTGATGCTATGACCTGTGGCTTTTATGTGTTGGACTAGTGAGGAGGTGTGTTCCAGCTTTTTTACTTCATTTTTTTGTTCATCCAGGCGGGTACTTATTCTTTTATTGGTCTGTCCAATGTATGTGGCCGGGTATGATGCACAGGGAACTTCATATATGCCTTGGTTTTCCAGGTCAATTTTGTCTTTGGGGTTTCTAAGGATGGCTGCTATTTTTTTGTCTGTTTTGAAGGCAGTCTTGATGTGATGCCTGTGTAGTATCATACTGATTTTGTCTGTAGTACCTCTTATGTAGGGCAGGACAGCTGCTCCATAGATCTGTTGATCTTCTAGGTCTCTGTTATGTCTTGGTGTATTTTTGTGGATCAAGCTGGTGATTTTGTTTTTGTGGAAGCCGTTGGCTGTCAATACTTTAGTCAGGATGCATATTTCAGTCTTTATATGTGTCTTGTCTGCCAGGCGTTTGGTTCAGATAATTCGTGTTTTGGCCACGGAATTTATCTGTGCTGGGTGGTGGTGGGATTGGGCGTTGAGGTAGCGGTTGGTGTGTGTTTTCTTCTGGTATACAGTGTGTTCCAGTGTGCCATCTGTTCTTTTGTAGATTAGTACATCTAGGAATGGTAGTTGTTTGTTTATTTCCATTTCCATGGTGAACTTGATTTTGGGGTGTGTACTCAGAGGGGCTGATTTTGGGGTGTCTACTCAGTCTCTGGCACTATTCTCAGTCACTCTGAGGCATGTCCATGGTCTCAGCTGTCAAGCAGGCAGGGACTGTGGAGGTGGCAGTGGCTGGAGTGCTGGTCTGAGGTGCCATTGGGGTGCTTGGCCCCGAGAGTACAAAAGAGGATGGTGTGTTCAGGAAGCTCTCAGAGAGCTGAATCAGTCCCATGATTTTTAAAGCCCCTTCATCAAGGACCTGAGATGTCAGGTCCAAGACTGATGACAGATTGTCCGTTGAGGGGCTTAGCTGTGGGGTGGAGGAAGGAGGAGTGTAGTGGGGCTGTCTGGTCTGGAGCTGGGTGAGGTGGGATATCTGTGGCGTTATATGACCCTGGCCCTGGACTGGGAAGGGCTGCCTCTGCTGTGGGAAGTCCTGGTATTCATATCCTTGGTAGGTGAGGGGCTGTTGAAAGCCATGGAAGGGCTTTGACATTGCCTGGGGTGGAGGAGCAGACCTGGACTGGGTAGGAGCAGGTTCAGCTGGGCCTTGAGGGTTGTGCAGAAATGCTGTGATCTTCTGCTTCATCACCTGGAACTGGGTCTCAGGCAGGTCCATGAGGGTCTGGCTCACGTAGGTGATGAAGGGCTTCCGGTTTGAGGATGGTATGTCGCTGTGGACCAACTGAGAGAGAAGATCTGTGCTGGTTTTGATTGTGTCCCTCATCTCCAACAGGACAGTATGGCTCTGGCCCTCCAGTCTGCCTCTCTGCCTTCTTTCTGTGAAGGTGGAGCTGGGGATGGGTGTGGGTTGGTCTCTGGTGGCTGCCACTTCTTCCTCCATTTGAGACAGGAGATCCTCCACGTCTCTGGCATGGGGAGTGCAGCTGTCGGGGGGGGTCTCTGCCATGGGGCCCTCAGAAGACACCTGCATGGACACGGTAGCTGTCTCCTGGCTGGAAGAGGACTGGCTATTTGTGAGCTGTCTGAGGGAGAGGGTTGTTAGAGGAGCTGCTCCTTGGTGGCGGACCTCACCCTCCAGGAAGCTGCACTTGGCCATGATGTACATCTCCCGGTCAGTGAGCTTGACAGTGGCCTGGCCAGATTTCTTGAGGTGTAGCTTGCCATAGCAGGTGTGCATGTGCTTCCACCATCCCAGGAGTAGGTCTGGAGTGTAGCCCAGGTTCTCTGCCTTGTCTCTCCAAGCTGCCTGCTTCCTCTTGGTGTCACAATAGAGTCTGTGGCCCTTTCTTCACAGGTACTCGTTCTCCCTCAGCCATTCCAGCACCTCGTCCTCATGGTCCTCGGAAAGGGTGTACTGTTTCTTCTCTCCCTTCTCCTTCCCTTGCCTCTTCCTCCCTCTGGCAGGGGCTTGAGCAGCAGAGCTTTGAGGGCCTTGGGGCTGGTCCACCACAGCAGCAGCACCACCACCAGCACCAGCAGTAGCAGCAGCACCAGCAGCAGCATGAGAAGCAGCAGCAGCACCAGCAGGAGAAGCACCAGCAGCACCAGCAGGAGAAGCAACAGCAACAGCAACAGCAACACCACCACCAGCAGCAGCAGAAGCACCAGCAGCTTCAGAGTCGGTGCCAGGGGATGGCATGGTGGTTCTTTCCTTCTTGCCAGGGCTGGCAGGAGTAGGCACAGTCTTTTTCTTCTTTCCTGACTGACGAACCATGGTGTTATTCGAAGATGTCTGTGGCAGCACGTCTTTCCTCTGAATGGTGACTGCTTGAGAGCTGCATCCTTTTATATCTGCGGAGCTGATACAATTCATACTCCCCGCATGCGCAATGAATGCTTTGCATCCACTATGCATCCGCTATGCATCCTATAGGCGTCTGTGATGCATCCGCGTCATCCGCTACGCATACGCCCCTTCCGCTATGCGTCTATTTCACAATTCTCCCCCGGAAGCCCTTTGGATGTGTCATCCCCTTCCATCCGCTGTCAGCCGCTAGGCTTCCTACAAACATCCGCTTAACATCCTCACTATGTCCTACCCCCGTCCGTTCCTTTCCATTCTTTTCTGTTCTTTTCCATTCTGTTTATGCAAATTTGGGCCACTTTTTGGAGTGGATAACAACAGATTGAGCCATCCCCGAAATTTTGCTTGTCCGCTGTGTCCTTTTTGCATACATTTTGCATCCGTCAGCCAGTGGGACCTAGCCTTTATTGGAGAATAGGTTATTTGACTCTAAGTGGAAAGTAATGCATTAATAATTGATTCCATAACTTTGCACATGACACAACAACATGAGATTGGTCTGTAGTTTTCAATCAGGAAGGAGGTCACCTTTTTTGAAGAGAGGGATGACCGTTGCTAAAGACCATAGGTTTGGTAATGAACTGGTTCTGAATGATATTTCATATATTATGCTTAGGGGTTCTGCTATTGCAGTGGAGAGCTTTTTTAAAAAGTATGAACATAAGCCATCAGGGCCAATATATAAGGATGGTTTTAGGTGATGTAGTACATTTTCTACATTATCTTCAGTCAAGTTAATATCATTGCAGATAGTTGTGGTACGATTAGGAAAAGTGGGGCATGGACCATTACTGTTTACAAAGGCTGACCTGAAGAATGTGATGAAGAGGTTTGCCTTTACAGCTTTATTGTTATAGTCTTTCCCATTTAATCCTTTTAGGGGTGGGATGGTTTTTGAGTCTTTAAGTTTGGGGTTTAGAAAGTTATAGAAGGCATGGGTGGATTTTGTGCTTAGAAGGTTTTCCTCTTGCTTGCAGTGCTAATTGGTGCATTCTGCCTTTATCTGTCAACGGAAGATGTTGTATCGGTTTTTAAAGTTAGTTACGTATTTAGCTTTGTTTTTATACCATAAAGATTTTGTTTTAGATTATGTTTTTTATTATTTTGGGTAAATTGTTTTTTTTGGGGGGGGGTGTTATTCATGGAACATATAGTTTAATCACTCTTTTGAGTTCAAGCAAGAAAGAGTTATGATGTTCTTCTGTAGTATTACAGTCAGAGAACAGAATGTGCCAATCAAGAGATAATAAGCCAATGGCTATGAATTCAGAATTGGCTTTTTTTTAATTGTATTTTGGGATCCATCATTCTGATCCTTTTTGAGATGGTGTAAATTTAGACAAAAGTCAATCATGCTATGGCCACTGTTTGAAAATGGTTCCTGTATTTGTAGGTCATAAATTAAGTTTGAGCTGTTGCAGAAAATGAGGTCGAGGCAGTTGTTTAGTCTAGAGTTGTTATATCCTAATTGATCCAGTCCTAGTGTTGTAATGGGTTGTACAGGGTTGCATTAATGGGTTCGGATGTACATTAATTTAGTGTCCAATTTATAAGAGGTAAGATGAGGTCACCAAGAACAATAAGAGAGTATGGGCAAGAGGCAGCCCACATCAGCAGTGAAATTAGCTCGTTTGCATGAATTATGTCATATTCAAGGGCTCGATAGCATAGTAAAAAGCGGATTGAGGTATTTAAAGACAGTTCACAGATGATGGTCTCAGGAAGAGCAAGCTCTTGTATAATTTGAATCTTTTTTTAGATTTAGATTTTAGATTTTTAGATTTTTATAGAAAATGGCAACTCCACCTCCTCTACGGATTTCACGATCAGACCGATAAACTTGATATTCTCTGACTATGGTAGTAGAGATGGGGAAAGATGCATTCAACCACATCGCACAGACAAATATAATGTCAAATATGGCTGTGTTTAGTAAGATGAGGAATTCATGCATTTTATTTGTGAGACATCTTGTATTGAGTAGTTTGCATTTAAGATATGAAATAGTGGTTCTGGAAGAAATAAAGGGCATGCATCCCTGACGTTGGATGTTTGGGTGATGGTTATTGGGACGTAGGTTGTGGCTCTTGATTTTGATATAATCTGCATGGTAGTTGTTCGGAATGAACAACTAACAGTTGGGTTGGCAATATATAAACCAGGATAGTTATTTCAGACTGTTGTATCTTTAAGAGAATGTTGTAATTGTGATTGGCTGAGGTTCCTCCAACAGCCATAAGATGGAGCCAGAAATCTGGTTTGTTTTCTTCTTGTATTTCCTGTATTGCCATTTTGCCTGATCATCGTTATACTTGGATTGCTTTGAGTCTTGTAACTGTTCACAAACTCCATTTACTGAACTCTGTTTATGATACTGGAATTTGTTTTTGGATTATCCCTGGACTGATACTGACTGCTTTAACCGTATATGATTTGGACTGTTTGTTCGACTTTGTTTACTTGTTTACTGGAAGTAAAACCTACATTTTACCATTCAGTATATCTGTATGCTGGTTGTGTGTTATTCAATATCATTCTCACTACGTTTCTCTGAGTGTGCTCATTCTCCAAACAGAGAATACCTCAACACTGGTTATGGGCCCAGGCTCAGATAACTGAGAGTTAGTGTAAATACACAGTACCATATACAGACAGCTGTTTACTGATTAAGTGTGGGTTACTGTCCTGGTAAAGATGGCACAAGACCCATCAACAAGTCTATCAATGATAACCCAGTTGGATGGAACAAACTATGTTTCCTGGTCTATGGAGTGCAGTCTACTTCTGTGTATGGGTTATGGGCTGCAGTTCAGAATCCACTGAATGTAAATGCTTGGGATCCAAATGATGAGGACGATGCCAGAAAGTTAGCTGACTTTAAATGGAACAATGAATGAGCTCTTTGTATAATCAGACTAACACTGAGTGACCAGCAGCTAGGCCATATTTGTGGAGAAGAGTCTGCTGCTAAGTGTTGGGAGAATTTGAAGAGGTTTTATGTTCATGACAGTGTAGGTGTACACATACATCTTACACATAAACTTTTTAGAGCACGTCTTCTGAAAGGTGGAGATATATTAGCACATTTGAACTTTATGAAAAGAACTTTTTGAGAGCTACATGAAAAGGAACTGATTTTTTTCAGAGCTGCATCAGGCTTACATCATTCTTTCCTCATTGGATGAAAGTTATGATGATTACATATCTTCACTGGAAGTCCTGACCAGAAATGAACTGACATTGACTGACATAGCCGGACAATTGTTAGAAGAGGTAAGAAGAAGGCTGGAAAGAGACCAACTGAGAGAGAAACAACCACAAGAAGAGGATTTGTTTTCAACTGCCTATACTGTTAGAAAATGTTTTTCTTGTGGGCTAAGGAACATATCTCTAGATTCTGCAAGAAGGGAAAATGACAGAATACTGGTAATCACCAGAAGGCTAAGGAGAATGTTAATTTAGCTATATCTAGCAATTCAACTGTAAACCATGATTTGTGGTTAGTTGATAGTGGAGCATCACAGTGCATTACTAGAAATAGAGAGAGATTTGTAAAGATGTCTACAAATAAGCAACATGTATCACTGGCAAATGGATGGAAGATGAAAGCATCAGGTGAAGGTACTGCATATTGTTCATGTGTAAATGAGCATTTAACTATGTTATATGTACCTAAACTTAAATTTAATTTACCAGTAAGGGCTTTAGATAATATTGGTTATGTAGCAACCTTTAGGGGAGATAACTGTATAATAGAGAAAGAGGGTAAAAGTGTTACTGCTACTTTAAAGAATGATTTATATGTGATACATGATGACCAGTTGCAGATGGCTAACTGGGTTTATAACAATGTTAAGCCACATGATGAATGTATACATTTACTGCATAGACATGTGGGGCATATTAATTTCAAAATGCTGAAACAAACTGTTAAATTGTTAGAGGAAGTAAAATTAAAACCCTGTAGCAAGTACTTAAACTTAATGCCTGTAGTCAGGAGAAAAGCAAGGTTACACCAGCAAACAGACTGAATGAACCTTAAGACCAAAGAACCTTTAGAGGTTGTGTTTGCTGACATAACTGGTCCTAAGAAACCCAGCTTGGGAGGTGTCTGCTATGTTTTGAGTATAATGGACCATTACTAACAGTTCGATTTCTGCTGTCTAATGAAAAAGAAAACAGAAACGCTCCAACATTTCTTTAATTGGCAAAGATTTGCAGAAAGAAAAATGAAACTTAGGGTAATTACTTCAGCTACAGATAATGGGACTGAGTTTATTAACAATAGATTCCAAACAATGTTGAAATTAGCTGGTTTCGAGCATAAATGTGCTGCACCTTACAGGCCACAACATAGCTCATATATAGAATGAAGAGGGCCAACGTTACAAGCCATGGCTTGTACTATGTTATCCAATTCAGATTTGCCTGAAACACTGTGGGGTGAAGCCACAATGTGTGCCAGCCATATTTTAAATAATGTGGTGAACACAACAACTGGTCAATTGCCATTCGCTCATTGGCATGGCAGAAAACCAAATTTAAGTTATTTACACACATTTAGAGCTCAAGCATGGGTGCATATTCCCTCACAAGTAAGACTGAAAGGACAACATAGAGGTAGGAAATTATTTTTCATAGGTTATGAGGCCAACCATAGATTGTTTAGATTTTGGGATCAAGGCACAGCTAATATTTACTGTGGCGCTAGTGCTAAATTTCTTGAGCACGTTGGGTGGAATAAACTAGAACAGGAATCCAACAATGATGTTGTTATCAACACCCAAGTATTCCCTAACGATGAGATAGTTAAACCATCAATAACCATTCAAGAAGAAGAACAGGCACAGGAGGAGGTAGAAGAACAGAAGCAGGTGGAACAGGAGAGTCCATCAATAAGCCCTGAGTTGCCTGGATGTTCAACCCATGTAACATGACCACCAGATAGATATCAGGCTCATATAGTATGCCAAGTAAATATCATTCCTACTAATTATAATGAGCTGAAACTGTATCCTGCTAAGGATCAGGCTGCTTGGCAGGAAGCAATGGATAAAGCACTGAAATCTTTACAAAGTTTGGAGGTGTATGAAAATGTCAGGTTACCACCAGGTGAGCATGCCATAGGATGTAAGTGGTTTTATAAAATTAAGACAGGTGTGGATGGGACTGTTACCCATAAAGCCAGGATAGTAGCACAAGAGTTCAATCAGTCAGCCAATGACTACGATGAGGTGTTTGCACCTAGTCTGAAGGCTACCACATTGTGAGCAGCATTAGTGTGGGCAGCTAAGATTAAATACATAATAAAACATTTAGGTGTGGAGATGGCATATTTACATGCACCATTGCAACATACTATATATTTAAAGAAGCCTTTGGGGATAAAAACTGATAACAAAACTGATTTCTGGAAATTAAAAAAGAGTCTTTATGGATTAAGGCAATCAGGCTTTGAATGGAACTGGAGCATAGTGAAAAAAATAACTAAGATAGGTTTTGTAGCTGGCATGGCTGATCCATGTTTATTCAAAAAAGAAAGTGATGGTGTAATTTCATTGTTGCTATTGTTTACTGATGACATAGTATTAATCACTAAGACTGAGCAAGAAGCTACTGAGATTATTTCACTGTTAGAGAAGAAATTTAAAATAAAATATTTAGGTGAGATTAAACAGTATCTTGGTTTAAAAATTGATAAAACTAGGGGAGGATACAAAATCTCACAAGCAGATAAAATTAACCAGTTAGGAAAGAATTTTAAAATGGAACTTTGTAAACCAGCTAAAACATTGATGAGCCAGGAGTTTAGCCACAGTGATGTGCAAAGTCCTGTTTTTGATAAAAAATATTTATCAATCTTTAATTGGTAGCTTATCTTATTTTAGTAATTGGACAAAGCCAGACATAGCATATAGTGTTAACCAATTAGTGAGATTTAATGCTGAGACTACTGAAGGGCACTGGCAAGCTGCTAAGCGTGTGTTGAGATATCTTAAACAAACGATGCATTATGCATTATATTTGGAGCCTAATGATGAACTTAGTTTAACTGCATATGCCTATGCAAGTTCCATTACAGACATACCTACACATAAATCAACATCAGGTACTGTAGTGTTATTAGGAAAGGTGTTAATTGGATGGCAGTCTATTCTACAAAAACATCTAAGCTTATCAACAACGGAGGTTGAATTCTCATGTTTGTCTCTATTATGTATGGATTTAGTATGTTATAAACAACTATTGATTGATATGGGAATTGATGTAAAGGAACCTTTGTTGTATATGAAGACAACCAATAAGCAATTCAGATGGCTTCCAATCTCACTGTAAAGACAAGATCAAAACAGACTGATCTAAGATATCTAAATGTGAGACAATGTGTTTAAAGTAAAATGATTAAACTGCATGTCAGAGAATAACATTGCAGATCATTTTACGAAAACCCAAGGCACTGTAAAACATAAGACTTGCTGTGAGGAATATGGACTTAAACTGTAAGGTTTTATATGTTGTCCTACCCAAAGGAGAAAATATTAGGAATGATAGTCACCTAACAGTTGGGTTGGCAATATATAAACCAGGATAGTTATTTAAAACTGTTGTATATTTAAGAGAATACTGTAATTGTGATTGGCTGAGGTTCCTCCAACGGCCATAAGATGGATCCAGAATCATGGTTTGTTCTCTTCTTGCATTCCTGTGTTGCTGTTTTGCCTGATCGTTTTTCTGCTTGGATTGCTTTGAATCTTGCAATTGTTAACAAACTCTGTTTACTGAACTCTGTTTATGATACTGGAATTCGTTTTTGGATTATCCCTGGACTGATATTAACTGCTTTAACCGTGTATGATTTGGACTGTTTGTTCGACTTTGTTTACTTGTTTACTGGAAGTAAAACCTACATTTTACCATTCAGTGTATTTGTATGCTGGTTGTGTGTTATTCAATATCACTCTCACTACATTTCCCTGAGTGCACTCATTCTCCTGATGGGGAATACCTCAACAGGTATTGAATACCTCAACAGTAGTCAATGTATAGATTAGTATTACCTGATTCATGTAGTCTTTTAAGCTCAGAGCGAAGTTCATGGGATCATATACGTTGTTGTAAAGTTAGATCAGGGCAAGAACGAAGGTTCTTATGGTTGTTGTTGCTCTTTGAGAGTGAATGTATTGAGAAAATGAATTTACATTTGTTTAATTCATTTTGCAAATGACCCTGCAGAGGTGTGGGGCCTTTGAACTGTTTTTGTTTTTGAGTTCTGGACCAATGTGGTAAATATCAGGTATTTCATCAGGGGAGATGTTTGATGCTTGATAGTCTCTAATGATGTTGTGGATGTTAGTAATGTCATCATTGTTGTTGACCTCGAGACCAAATAAGATGACATTTGGTCTCTTCTGTTCATGCTCAATGGCTTCTTTGATGAGGATGGGGATATCAATATTTGTAGGATTTGGAGTTTTTTGTAGATTGGGTTTTGGTGCAGTTGTTGGGTAAAGATATAGTTTGTAGTTGTTTGGTGTGTTTTTTTTGTGTGTGTGTGTTGTGTCTTTTTTTTTCAAGATTTGTTAATCTTTTTTGTATAGTGTCCAGGGATGCTCAATGGTATCAAGGGATGTTATACATGTTTCTATGATATCAACTCTTTCGAAAAGGGCAATGTATTTGTCTAGTTTGGGTTTCTACAGTGGGCAGAAATATGGAAAAGCATTGGCAGATGATTTTAGGAATAGAGCCATTTGCTTGGGTAATCCTCAGCAATTATTGTGAGTGTAGTTGTCATAAAGAACATTTGATGTAATCTTCATTTTCCTTTAAAGCTTCTTTACATATAAGGCAAAAGCAAGAGTCTTGTAGTTCTTTAGTAGGGATTTCTTTCTTTTTAGGTTGTGGTTTGACATTAGATTGTTTTCCTGGCATGGTGGGTTTGTTGAGATGGTTTGTTGATTGGGTTGTTCAATCAAACAAGGTATTGCTTGATTGAACTCTGTCTTCTGTCAAGGACCTTGGAGTACTCATCTCTAATGATCTAAGTGCTAGAGCCCACTGATGTAAAGCTGTTCAATACCACAGACAAAACTGCTATCCTTCAAAAAGATCTTGACTTTGTATCATAATGGTCAAACAAATGGCAACTTCGATTCTCAACAAATAAATACTCTGTCTTACATATTGGCAAAAAAAATCAGAAAATAAAATACAAGCTGAAAAGTCAAGACCTTGTTGATGATCCAAGCTCTGTCAAGGACCTCGAAATACTCATCTCTAATGATCTAAGTGCTAGAACCCACTGTAACTACATAGCCAAAAAGGCATTGTGAGTTGTTAACCTAATCCTATGTAGCTTTTTCTCTGGTAATATGACACTACTAACTAGAGCGTACAAAACATTTGCTAGACCAATACTTGAATATAGCTTATCAGTCTGGAACCCTCATTACATATCTGATATTAATACAGTTGAGAAAGTCCAGAAATATTTCACAAGAAGAGTTCTCCATTCCTCTACTGGTAGCAGAATACCTTATGCCACCAGACTTGAAATTCTAGACCTAGAAAACCTAGAACTATGCCTCCTCCAGTCTGATTTAAATATGGTATATAAAATCAAACATTGCAATGTCCTACCTGTCAGTGAATACTTCAGCTTCAACCACAACAATTCAAGTACACACAATAGATACAAAGTTATGGTAAACTGCACCAAACTTGATTGCAGGAAATACGACTTCAGCAACAGAGTGGTCAATGTCTGGAATATTCTACCTAACTCTGTGGTTTCTTCTCCAAACCCCAAAAACTTTAACCTTAGACTGTCTACTATTGACCTCATCCCTTTCCTAAGAGGTCTATAGGGGGCATGCATGAGTACACCAACATGCCTACTGTCCCTGTCCTATTGTTTCTTTTTATTTTTCTTATATGTATCCATCTCATGTATTCATAATTATGTTTATAGTTCTACCTGTTATCTTATAATCTCTTGACAAATAAATAAAATAAATAAAAATAAAATAAAAATATTCCAGTAATCAATAAAGCAATATCATACCAAACAATCATTTATACTAATCACACTAGTCAATTAATTTAACTTATCAATAATCATCCTAAATATTAAATACACAAATCACTGAACACACTAGTCAATTAATCTAACTAATCAATAATCACCCTAATTATTAATTGCACAAATCACTAAACACACTAGTCAATTAATTAGACTAATCACTTATTTACACTAAACATTCTAATCATGCTAATATTCAAAACAATCAGACTAAACAATAACCATTAGTCACTAATAATCTGTAATCTATTAATCATTAAAGATAAATAATTGTAGAATTAATTAATCAATTACTTAAGATCAGTTAATCAATTAAACAGAGTTATAGAGAAAAACAGAGTTATGAGAAAAAAAATTAGGGCAGGAAGAGAAGAATGGGGGTGTAGGGCAAAAAGAGGAGAAGATTTGATTTGGATGGCTCCTGGGGGATATATAAAGAGGGCATGTATTAGGCTGAAAATGTAGACGAACATCTTTTGGCAGAAGGTTACTCTTCTCTCGTTACTTCAGATCATCAGTTAGCAATCTTAGAGATCAGATCTGTCTTCTCACGGATCTTCTTGTCTTTGGTCAGCGATCTTATGACAACATACTACATTTTTTAAACCAATAGTAAGGTATGTGATATTCTTTCCTGAATCAGATAGCTAAACATAAGGCCAAAAAATAACAAGGGGCTTCAACTATTCTAATGTTTTGAAGATAAAAGCTCTGTTGACATCCCTTTCCCTTTTAGCCAGATCATACAGTCACCTCTGATCTGCCTGCAAGTCTCAAAATAAAAATACAAAGAAAACGGTCTTCACAGTATTTGATACTTGGACTGAAATCGATTAAACATGCCTCTTTGGCTCCAGCAAAGAGACAGAATCCCCTCAAGATAAGGGAAATCTTTTCTGTCAATACTGGTCTTCGATGCCAGACCCCCTTAAAAAAAAAAAAATTGACACCTAGGAAGGGTTCTACACAGGGGTGGGATTCAAATTTTTTAACAACCGGTTCTGTGGCCATGGCTTAGGTGGTGGTCATGGCTTGGTGGTCATGTGACTGAGTGGACATGGTGTTCATGTGACTGGGTGGGTGTGGCCAACTCAATATCACTCACATCGAGGTATGCATCTCCTCGCCTGGTCTCTCAATACTGTGGGGATGCTGCAATAGTCGTAAATGTGAAAAATGGTCATAAGTCGCTTTTTTCAGTGCCATTATAACTTTGAATGGTCACTCCACACAAACAAAGTACCAGCAAAGGAGAGGGAAAAAACTCCAGAGAAGTTCCAGAGACAGGAAGTCTAGTCCTGCCAAGAATGTAATAAGGGCTAATGGAGAGGCAGTTTCTGTAAGCAACACCAGAATATTTCCTTCCTGCCTTTCTTACATGATTAGACCAGTAATTTTTTCTAACAACTGGTTCTTCGAACTGCTTAGACCATTAACAACCAGTTCTCTGAACTGCTTAGAATGTTAACAACCGATTCTAGCGAATAGGTACGAACTGGTAGAATCCCACCCCTGGTTCTACATATCTGAGATCACCAGCCCACAGAGCAAAAAATGCTCTTTCTTCTAGGACTTTACATATGCCCAGGGAAAATACATTTTAATTTAGACATCAAACGTGCCTCATATCAAAGTCCATTACTTCACGATTAAAGCCCATTGTCACAATAAATACCATCATTTTCAGCTTTCTAACCTCATGACCACCTTTGAAAAGTTACACCTCCATTTTGTGTTTCTGGTTCTTCAGATAAAATCCGGCTTCTTTTTCAAGCAATCATTTTGTGTTTTTTTGTTGGGTAACCTAGCTCAGAATCAGACAGATCTAATAGAAATACATCCCAGGTTAAAATGGGTTATCTGATAAATTATGGGTTTGATTCACAGATAAATTTTTCTCTGGCATATGAAGAAGGAACAGACATTCATATCATGGATGTAATACCGACATGCAAGGAAAAACTGATAAAATGGAAATTTTAAAAAAATCTCAAGAGAAAGTATTTATTTGTTCTTCGATTCATGATAGAAAGGGAAGGGAGTAAAAGATTTTAAATCTGGATCTTGGAGTTTAGAATAGATGGTTTGCAAATGTGTAACTTTGGCTATTATTTTAATAATACAGAGACTGTCCTGAGTTTGAGAAGTTGGGTCTCCTGAGATAATCCAAAGAAAATCTTCCCAACTCTTTTGCCATTTACCTCTGCCTTTCTTATACAAATATATACAAAATCAAATGCAACAACCTTCTTTCAAAGGCATAGTACATAAATAAATGAACACACACACACACACACACACCTCCTACAAAATGTCCAAAACCAACTAGTGGGTCATAGGTCAGTCTTCTTTATTCTCCTTTGCTAGGTTGCTTGATGCACCTTCTGAGATGAGTCTTCTCTGATTCAGCCTTTATCTCCTTTTGGTTCTTCACACCTTGATGTTCCTCCAGCAAATTCACTGGGCAATTTCCTTGTTGTGAAGGCTTGCCAGCCTGTCTCTCATTGGCTGAGCCTTACCAATCAATATTCTTTGTACACCCCTCCCCCCAAGTTGCTTCTCTTCCTTCTAGCCATAAGGAGTGACATTCTGGGCAGACTGTTGCAGTGAGAAAACTTATATATTCTTTCTTTTACATTGTAAGAATTTCCTCCCTCCCTCTTTCACTCATTTCTATCTACTTGTTGTTTCTGGAAATTTTTGTTCTCTTCAGTCATAACTTCCTCCATTTATAGACCTTCATAACTGGGAGCACTTTATGGGACTTGTTCATAATAACAAGAAATGATTTTTTTTGGGGGGGGGAGGATAAGGAGAATATACAGGGAATAAGTCTACTGGTTGGAAAATGGAAAATGTCATCAACTGCTGATGGAAACAAGGCAGAATTAGTCAGGTTATAGTTTGCCTCAAATATCTTGTGCTAGTAATGTTTTTATTTTCATTGGATAATATTTACCTAATTAAGTATATTATATGAAAGAGAAATCTGTTGATAAAACATGAGGGCATGTGTTGTAATAAACAAAGAAAAAAAAAACAGGAGCAGATGGATGCCAATGATCACTTGCTAAATAGTAACATGTTTGAGTATTTGTAATCATTTGTTGTAATTATTTGGTGAGTTCTTTTTATTCCATTCATTGCCCATTATCATTCACCATTCCTGTTATCAGTTATCAACTTTATTTGATAAAGTTGTTCTGGCAACTACTTCATAAATGATTACTTGGACAAATTCCATATAGAGTGGTCATTGTGTATAACTCAGATGATGCCACTTTAATGATTGATCATTTAACAGACCAATCCCTTCATTAATTGGGTATGTAGAGGGCTTTAAAGATTTTTTTCCCAAAATACATGTCCTCCATACTTACTTCAAATAGTTTTTTTCCCTTAACTTTGAAGTACATAGTTCAATATACTCACATCTTTCACCTTCAAGATGCCATTCCATATTTCTGTTCTGAAAAGAAAGTAGAAATTTTCATTTCTTATTTTTAATATATTTGCCCACATTAACCAATGTTTAGATCTAGACATTCAATTACATACATTTTACATTATAACATATTATTAACACACTATGTCATTACTATATATAACCATATTCTAGTGTGTTCATGTGTTGTGCATGGATACATTTACTTTTCTGAAATAGGTAATACCCTGAAATTTGGAATAAAATGTTTCTGAGATAGAAATTATTTAAATGCAGAAATATTCTGAAGCATTTTTGGCACCTCTAGCATCTGACATAAAGTCCTGGAATGGTTTCTCCATTCTTAGATTTATTGAAGAATGCCTTGAATGGAAGTAGAAAAACTGTTTTGCCATCTGTAACTGGAGCAGGAAAGATTAATTGTTTCAAACAGAACTTCAAAGGAATGGTTCAAAATGAAGAGAAGGAACACTTCAAAGATTTGCAAAGAACTGGCAATTAAATAAGGCAATCACCTAATGTCAGTCCACTCAGGTAAACCAGACAGGAAATACCACTAGATGAATTAATTCTACGCTATTGTAAAACTATATTTATATAACCTTTTAAGTTTGAAAGTGCAGAATTTTGTACCACCATCACATTTAATTGATTGATGAAACTGTGGTGGCACAGTAGTTAGAATGCAGCATTGCAGGCTAACTCACTGCTCACTACCAGAAGTTTGATTCTGACTGGGTTCAAGGTAGACTCAGGCTTCCATTTTTTCTGAGGCCAGTGAAATGAGCGCCCAGACTGTTGGGGCAATACTGTCCCAACTGCTTAGACAGTGCTGTAAAACACTATGAAGCAGTGTACAAGTCTAAGTGCTATTGCTACTTGAGCCATTAAGATGGGCCCTTCCTAAGTTTCTTTTTCTGAGTATTAAACCACGGGAGGCTCCTGTTTCTTGTGTCTGATTCTTTCCTCAGCAGTATCTCTTCTCCTTATATTCCAAGGTCACCCACATATTCCATTACACTGAGTATTTCAGTCAGCCTTATTTGTCAATGAAACAAAAGGGAAGACTTGAGATGATTATCACCTCCTTTCCAACATCATCCTTGACAAATTTGTTTAACATTTACATGAAACCATTGGGTCATTCTCTGGTTTGACTCCAGTATCATTCAGGATTAAATGGCAAAGCAAGATCAAGTGTGATTATTACCAATTTAGTGCTTATAGACTTTGATCCCCATCAGGAGTTTCAAATAATTCCCATCTGGTGTCTCAACTGCATAGCCCGTGAGAATATCTCCACTGTCAAATCCAATAAAATGACTCTTACTTGTCAAGTTTTATAAATTTCAATGACAATCTAATCCTGTATATTCCCATCTCTTGACTGCTAGCCTTGGTATGATTTTCTGAAAACCTTTACTGTTTATCTAAACTTGACAACAGTTGCTGCCTCATTTATTATCTCACAACTCCTAGTAATCAAGGTGATGAACACAATAATCCTGTCTTCAGTTTTATTCCCACTACAATAATCCTATAAAGTGATTGGATTAAAATACTAATTGGTCTAAACTCACCCAATGAGTCACCACTACCAAAAGTGAATTTGACTTGGCTTCAATATTCACATCAATTTATTTCAGCTTGAAAAGATTATGAATCACAGGAAATCATTCAAGCTGTTGCTCAATAACTTCACCATGAAAGAGAACTTTTAGAAAGGAATCCTTATTACAACTTTTTGAGAATTTTACAAGAAGATAGATGCGATCTCTGGCTTCTTCAATCAGAGTATGCATTTCACTTCCAGTTTCAAGAATTACAGGTTTTCCATTTCTTTAAAGTCTTTAAAAGCTCCATTGAGATCAAAATTTTGTTGAAATTAAAATAGCTCAAGTTGCCTATAATTCAGCAAATAATGTTGAAGATTGGAACAGGATCCATTGCTCAATTTAACAACCAAATACTTAGAAGAGAAGATTCTTCCCTTCAGAGTAAGACATATATTATAGATTTTTACTGTTACATCAGCAGCAACCTTTGAGTTGAAATGAGACATTTTGTTTTTAAACTTGTGCTTGAATGTTAATGTTCAGATATTTGTGTTTAAAATGTGTGATAAAATGTTTCCTTTGTTCTTTGTGTTATAACAGTCATCCATGCAGTGTATAAATTGACATCTTAGCAACAGAACAGTTTGCTCTGAAATAAATTATTTTTCTAAGGAGAAATAGCAGATCTTGTTACTAAAGCCCATGTCACACTGAACCAACAGATGCAAAGAGGATGTAAAATGGACAAAAAAGCTTGCCATCCATTGGTTAATGCGATGTATCCGTTCTGTACTCACTGCCTCCGTTTTGCTTCCTCTCTATCCGTCCAGCATCCGTTTATGGATGTTTCATCTGCTCAGAAAGTTTTGGGCTGCCTAAAACTTTTGCGCAGAAAATGTATCCAGTTCGTTCTGCATCCGCAACGTATCCGCTACGCATCTGTTACGAATCCATTACGCATCCGCTATATCTGCTTGGCGTCCGCTGCGCATCCGCGCAACTTGCATCCGCTCGGACGCAGGGACGAAGCGGAACAGACGTGGAACAGATGCAGAACGGATGCAGAACGGATCCAGCATTGAAACAAAACGTTTAAGATGGAAAAAACTTTCGCAGAGGGGACCTATCTCGGATATTAAGGATGTCTAGAGGATGCCTAGAGGATGCAAAGGGACACCTATACTGCCAATAAAAAGGGGGAGCAAATCGTCTGCATCTCACTTTCAGACCAGCAGCCCACCTGTGCAGACCTCTGCAGCCTTCATCTGACTCTTCCTCTTCCACAGCATCCAGTCATGTCTACTGTGGATCGTACCACAGTCCTTTTGGCAGCCACCATCCTTCTGCAACAGTACGAAGCCATCCACAGGCTCTGTGAACTCTACTATGGGAAGAAAAAGAGGTGGCCAAGAAGTGTCTGGGTCCAAAAATGGATCAGGAGAAGAGTACGGACTGTACAACAAGCTGATCGTGGAGCTGAGGAACGAAGACCCTCGTGCATTCCAGAACTTCATGAGGATGCCTCCAGTCATGTTTGACGAAGTTGTGCAGCGGCTGACACCCAGGTTGACCAAGGCAAACACCAACTTCTGGCCCAGCCTGGAACCTGGGCTCAAGGTGGCACTCACTCTGCGCCACCTGGCCTCAGGGACCACCTACAAAAGCATGCAGCACGGCTGGAGGGTGCCACACAACACCATCAGCATTGTGGTCAGAGAAGTGGTGCAGGCCTCACTGGAAGGGAAGAAGCAGCGCAACCTCCTGAAACACTGGTGCAACTCCCCAGCTGGAGTGGTGGAGTGGCAAGACAGGATGGTAGATGCTTAATGGATGCTTCCTTCAGCCTGTCTCATCACACGGATGAGATTGGGCCATGTATGTTGGTTGGGCAACAAAGAGTTGTGTTTATGTTGACATGTGTGGATGATTGATTACATTATTATTGATAATAAAGGGCCATAGGTGTGGCACCTGGGAGGGTGGACCATACAGTCCCACTATGCTTGCACTGGAGGTTTATCTATCCCACAGCTATTAGCCATCCCAAAGGTATCCCTGCTCATTCCACAGGTATCCCTGCCCACCCCACTGCTATCTTAACCCATCCCACAAGCATGCAAAGGCTTAAGCCAATTCTAAAAGTTTTCACCAAGACTTTATTGAAAAAAAGAAATGAAGCAAGTGTGTGAATCAAAGATAAACTTTATTGAACAACAAGCTGTGAAAAAAAAAATGACCCAAGTCAAGTGTCCAAATAAAGTCCACAGGTAGCCAGCTACCCGGTCTCTTGCACTCTTCTTGGTCACTCAGAGGTGTGACCAGTCTCAGGGGTGAAGGGTCCAGGTGCTGTGGTGGTGGGTGGTCCTGGAGTGCCTGGCTTCGAGAGTACAACAGGGAACGGTGTGTTTAGAAAGGACTTGGACAGCTGGCTCAGCCCCGTGATGCTGAGAGGTCCTTCCACCATGCCATGGGGTGTCAGCCCCAGTACTGATGACAGATGTACTGAGGCCAGACTTGGCTATGGGGTGGAGGAAGGTGTAGTGTAGTGGGGCTGTCTGCTCTGTAGCTGGGTGAGGACTGGCATGGGTGGCATCACTGTTGTCGGTTGCATCGCTGGCATCGGTGGCATCATTGGCGTGGGTGGCATCGGTGGCATCAGTGAAACAGGTGGCAACGGTGTCGCCCGATGACTCTGTGGCTGGACTGGGAAGGGCTACTGCCTGTGCTGCTGAACCTCCTGGTAGCCGTAGTCCTGGTAGGTGAGGGCCTGTGGGAAGCCTTGGAATGGGAGGGACATCACCTGGGGTGGAGGAGCAGGCCTGGACTGGGTGGGAGCAGGTTCCTCTGGATCTGCAGGGTTGTGAAGCAGCTTGGTGATCTGGTCATTCACCTGCTGGTACTGTGGATCCGCCATTTCCTTGAGGGTCTGTTTGACATAGGTGAGGAAGGGCTTGCAGTTGGAGGAAGAGGAGTCGGTTTGGACCAGCTGAGAGAGGAGATCTATGCTGGTGCGGATGGTGTCTCTGATCTCCAGCAGGACATTGTGGCTCTGCCCCTCCAGCTGTCCAGCTCTCTGCCTTTCTGCGGAGGCGGAGCTGGGGGGGGTGGATGCGGCTAGGACTGTGGTGGACTCAATGTCTCCTTTCTCCCACCACACCAGGGAGTCCTCTATGGACTCCACCATGCTTACCACACCTCCGCCGTGACACGCTCCACAGAAACCTGCCTGGAGACAGGGACTGACTCTCGGCCGGAAGAGGACTGGGTGGTAGCAGGCTGCCTGAGAGAGAGGGTTGTGAGAGGGGCTGCTGGTGCTCCTCGGTGGTGGATCTCACCCTCCAGGAAGCTGCACCTTGCCATGACGTAGGTCTCTCTGTCTGTCAGCTTCACAGTGGCCTGGCCAGATTTCTTCAGGTGCAGCTTCCCGTACCAGGTGTGCATATGTTTCCACCAGCCGAGGAGCACCTCCGAAGTGTAACCCATACTCTCTGCCCTCTCTCTCCAAGCAGCCTGCTTCCACTTGGTGTCCCTGTACAGCTGGTGTCCATTCCACCACAGATAGTCGTTCTCTCTCAGCCACTCCAGCACCTCATCCTCGTGCGTCTCCACAATGGAGTATTGCCTCCTCTCCCGTTGTCGCATATGCCTCTTCCTCCCTTTGGCAGGACCAGATGGGCCCTCATCAGAGGGGCTCCCATGTAGTAGGGGCTGCTCCTCCACACCACCACCAGCAGCAGCAGCAGCACCAGCAGGATCATCATCATCATCATCATCATCATCATCATCATCCTCACCAGCAGGATCATAATCAGCATCACCATCCTCACCAGCAGGATCATAATCAGCACCACCATCATCATCATCATCAGCAGCAGCAACAGGAACACCAGGACCAGGATCAGCAGCAGTTGAGTAAGCACCAGCAGGGCCAGCAAGACCAGGTGCACGAACAGGACGAGCAAGACGAGCAGGATGAGCAGGATGAGCAGGATGAGCAAGTCCAGGAGCACAAGCAGGACGAGCAAGCCCAGGAGCACCAGCAGGTTGAGCAGGTCGAGCAGGACCAGGAGCAGCTTCAACAGAGCAAGCACCAGCAGAAGCACCAGCAGAAGCACCACTGCCAGGAGCAGCTTCAGCAGAAGCCCCAGCACCAGCAGAGTCAGGGGTAGTGGGCGGGAGGTTAGCCCTGTCCCTCTTGCCAGGGATGCCGGCAGGTTGCTGAGGCTTTCGCTTCCTCCCCATGGTTGTGGGTTTGCTGGCTGGCAGGGAGGCTGGCAGGCAACAAGGCTGGCAGAAAACCTGGCAGGAAGGCAGGCAGGCAGGCAGGCACCAAGGATGGCTGGAAGGCAGGCTGGCAGGGCAGGCAAGGAACTCGAAGTGTCCAGCAGCAGGTCTTTCCTCGGAATGCTGGCCACGTGCGAGCTGCTTCCCTTTATATCCGGGGGGCTTACGTAATACTTCCCCCCTGCATGCGCAATTAATGCTCGGCATCTGTTCTGCTTCCGCTGTGCATCCGTTACGCATCCGTTACGCATCCGCTTCATCCGCTGTGCATCCGCTGTGCATCCGCTTCATCCATTCAGCGTCCGCTCTGCATCCACTGTATCCATTCCACGTCTGCTTCACTGAGGCCACCCGGAAGCCCTGTGGTTGCGCCATCCGCTCTCATCCGCTTCCATCCTCTGGGCTTCCATTCCGCATCCGCTTTGCATCCGCCCTGCATCCTCCCCGCGTCCGTGTTATCCATTCCGGTTATGCAAATTTTTGCCCCTTTTGAGAGTGGATAACAACAGATGGAACATTTTGCTTGTGTCCGTTTTGCATCCGTTGGCCAGTGTGACATGGGCTTTAGCTTAAAACAGCTGCTCCATTAAATATTACAAACAAAAAGATATTATTCCTGGAAGAAATGCTGAAAGAGTCATTTCTCTTCCCATCCCATTTTTAAGTCTTTGATGTTCCTAAATGAACTTATAAAGAAAAGTGAAGTTTGAAATAGGGCTCATAATTCATTTTGCCAAGCTGATGAAAAATGTTTTTAAAAATGGAAAGAAACAGAAATAAATGATTACTTTTTTGATGGATGGACTGCATTATGTTGTTCAGATACACTGGTGGTATTAGATAAATCTAAATGTAATAACATTTTTTCTTGGATAATTCGATTATGAATGTCATGATTAGAATTATTTGTACAACCAAGGGTAACTGCATAGCTATTACCACTTTGTATACCAGGAAGGAAGCATTTCATGTTTCTGAACTTTCACAGTTTAGATTAAGTTGATCATGGGGTGAAGAGAACATGTGACAGAGCAAGTCAGAAAAGTATATGAAGAGGGACCTAATTTGCTGGATGGGACCACTTTAGACTGCAGGAAAGGGATTCAACATTTAAATGTTCTCCCAAATATAGAGCAAGATAAAATGTCTCCATTCATAACTAAGAGAAGAAAGGCAGGCTAAATCTCATATATTCAATACTGTATGCATAGAGATTTTAATACTTCAACGGTGTAAGCATAGAGATTTTGAACATGAGGTAGCATGTGAATATTTTAATTTCTGATTGCTTAAATTGTGCATTTTTTATTATTGTAGAAAGGATAAATGTTCATTTAAAATTAATTTTAAAGCAAGGGCAATAAACAAGAAACAAACTCAGGGGAACCTGAAGAGCAGATTTTTCTAACACAATTTTCTTTTGCTTGGAGTCACCTGATCTATTGAAGCTTCAATGGGAGTAAATCTAATATGAGATGAACTCTGGCACTCCAGGGAAAGGAATGCTGTGAAATTCTTTAAAACATAGTCATGGAATTAAAGTTTTCACAAAGAAAAGTGATGCTTTCAAGAGCAACAGATTACTCAGTGATGAAGTCCCAGGCAGTTCTGAAAGAAAAATCAGGTACTAAATATTGGTCTGATATATGCAGGACCAGAAAAAATTCCCATAATGGATTGTTTGTTCTCTTTGTTCTCTTGCTTCTTTGTTGAATGTCTAATTTTCAACACCACCTAAGAATTTCTGAGGTGTTTACAACTTTTTAGAAAGCCTATTATGCCTTTAGGCCAAGTAAGTAACATCAACATCTTCATAAACAATTTAAATGAGGGGATCCAAAGGAACTTAGCAAATTTGCATATATCACCAAGCTTGTGGAATGGCAAATACTTTAGAATATATAAACTCGAAGTACAGAAGGGTTTTGACAGACATGAACACTGGATTCCACAAAATTGCAGTTCAAGTGACAAAAGCAAGATCTTACACTTAGGGGAAAATAAACAATTAACCAGGAATCAAATTGGTGGTATTTGGCTCAACAATAATAACTGTGAGAGGGATTTAGATGTTTTTCAGTTAGCAAAAAAGCAGATTCAATCCTGCATTCATGAAGAGGTAGCATCAAGATCACATGAAGTGTTAGTACCACTTTATACTGCACTGGTAAGAGAACATTCATAATATTGCATCCAGTTTTCATCAACACAACACAAGAAAAAAGATCCTGGGATCCTAGAGAGAGCAGAGAAGAGTAACAAAAATGTTAGAAGTGGGAGGTGGAGGCTAAACCATACAACGAAAAATTGAGGGAACTAGCTATGTCTAGTCTAACAAAGTAAAAAAATATGGGTGACATGATAGCAGTCTTCCAAAATTTGAGATTCTATCACAGAGAAGAAAGGATTGACCTATTCTCCAAAGCCACCTGAGGGCAGGAGAAAAAGTAATAAATGGAGATCCAACCTAGAGATAAAGAGAAACTTCCTGTCAATGACAACAATTACTCTGTGGAACAGCTCACCTCATCAGAAATTGGGGTGGTGCATCACTGAAGGTTTTTAAGAAAAAAGAGATTAGACATTTATCCAGAATGATATAGGGCCATTATGGCAAACCTATGGCATATGTGCCCAAACTGACATGTGAAGCCATGTCACTTGGCAAATGTGGCCTTGCCTTCTGGATTTCTAACACGCATGTGTGTGCGATGATCAGCTGTCCTTCATGCATGGGGTGGTGCCAAAAACTGGCCTTGTGCATGTGCACCAGCCAGCTAATTGTCAGGCATGCATGTGTGCTAGAACCCAGAAGTTTGGCTTTTCAGGAGTGTGGCCTTGATGAGCGTGCAAACTTATGAAATATTTCCACATGATCTTTTTGGCACTTGGTGCCAAAAAGGATTGCCATCACTGGTATAGGGTCTCCTAATTGAGCAGGAAGTTAAGCCCATGTCCCACTGCACCAACGAATGCAAAGAGGATGTAAAACGGACAAAAAAGCTTGCCATCCGTTGGAAAATGCGATGCATCCGTTGTGTACTCACTGCATACATGTTTCATATGCTCTGTCCGTCGAGCATCCGTCCACTGAGATTTCATCTGTGCAAGAAGTTTTGAGCTGCACAAAACTTTTTGAGCAGATGAACTTTCCACGGCGTACGATGTATATCCGTGACACATACGGGCAAAAAATGTTCTACGTCCGTTGTCATCCGTTAAATGTCCGCTGTATCCTCTTGGCATCCTCTGGACATCCTTGCAACTCACATCCACTGCAGCTGAAAATGGAAAGAGGGAGGAAGCGAAAGGTACATGGAACGTCCTCACAGCGTTAGTAGCACAGAAATAGAAAGGATGTTAGTGGATGCATCTTGTATATAAAGCATTAAAATGGATAAAATGTTTGTATATGGGATGTATCTCAGATATTTAGGATGTCTGGAGTATGCCTAGAGTATGTGGAAGGACACCTAGTGGAAACCAATATTTCCTATAAAAAGGGGGAGGAAATCACTTGGATCTCAGTATGAGTCCAGCAGCCATGGTGTACAGACCTCTTCACCCTTGGTCTTGCTCTTCCACATCATCCATTGATCTCCATCATGGATCATCACACAGTCCTTATGGTAGCTGCCATCATTCAACACCAAAACCAAGCCCTATTCAGACTGTTTCACCTTTTCTGTGAAAGGAGAACAAGGAGATGTCCAAGAGTTGTGTGGGTCCGATGATGGATCAGGAGAAGAGTGGAGTTTGGACTGTAGGACAAGCTGATAGTGGATCTGAGGAATGAAGACCCTCGTGCGTTCCAGCACTTCATGAGGATGCCACCAGCCATGTTTGATGAAATTGTAGAGCGTCTTGACTAAGCCAAGCACCAACTTCCATCCCAACCTGGACCTTGGACTGAAGGTGGCACTGACTCTGCACCACCTGGCCTCTGGAACCATATACAGAACCATGCAGTATGCCTGGAGGGTGTCACACAACACCATCAGCAAAGTGGTCAGAGAAGTGGTGCAGGCCATCATCGAAGAATATGTGGAGGAGCTCTTCCAGTGTCCCACCACTGAAGAAGGCTGGAGGAAAGTTGCAGAACAGTGGTATCAGAGGTGGAACTTTCCCCACACCGTTGGAGCCATAGATGGGAAGCACGTGGCCTGGAAAACTCCACCCAACTCACGGTCCTCTTATTACAACTGCAAGGGCTTCTTCAGTATCATCCTCTTTACCATGGTTGATGCTGACTAAAAGTTCATGTACATCACTGCTTCAAGCAATGGGTCAGCTTCAGATAGCCAGGTGCACAACGCCAGTCACCTCAAGGATGGGCTGGAACGCAAACTCATCATGGGTTTTCCAGATCCAGACCCCCTACCCAATGACACACAAGATGTGCCCTACTTCATCCTGCGTGATGACGCCTTCTCCCTCAGAACCTACCTCATGAAGCCCTACACTTCAAGATACCTCACCGTGAAGAGAGGATCTTCAACTACAGGCTGTCCAGGGCAAGACGGGTGGTGGAGAACGCCTTTGGCATCCTGGCCAACAGGTTCCAGGTACTTCTCACCACCATGCAGCATTACCCAGGGACTGTGAGGAGGATCGTGGAAGCTTGCTGCATTCTGCACAATCTCATGCGCACCCGCTACACAGTCTTGCAGAACAGACTTGTCAAGAAGGGAATGGGGACATGGAGGCAAGGACGTAACCTGATAGACACTGTGGATATACAAGGCCCCAACAGAGCTTCACGTGAAGAGAAGAAGCAGCAAAACCTCCTGAAACACTGGTGCAACTCCCCAGCTGGAGCAGTAGAGTGGCAAGACAGGATGATAGATGGTTAATGGATGCTTCCTTGAGTCTGTCTCATAACACTGATGAGATTGTGCCATGTATGTTGAGTGGTTCTACAATGAATAGGGCATTAATAAAGAGCTTTGTTTATTTTGAAATGTGTTGATCAATGAATAAATTGTAATTGATAAAAAAGGGCCATATGTGTGGCAGCTGGGAGGGTGGACCAAACAGTCCCACTATGCTTGCACTGGAGGTTTATCTATCCCTCAGCTATCCTTACCCATCCCACAACTATCCTTACCTATCCCATAGCTATCCTTACCTATCCCACAACTATCCTTACCCATCCCACAACTATCCTTACCAATCCCATAAGCATGCAAAAGCTTAACCATTTTTTCAAAGTTTTCACCAACACTTCATTAAGTAAATAAAATGAACCAAGTGTGTGAAGCAAAGATAACCTTTATTGATAACTGTGTGAAGTAAACTGTATGACTTTATTAAAAAAGCAAAATGAACCATGTAAAGTGTCTTCAGAAAAGATAAAGTGAACAGGTAACAACTCAGTCTCTGGCACTATTCTCAGTCACTCTGAGGCATGTCCATGGTCTCAGCTGTCAAGCGGGCTATGTCTGGAGTGCTGGTCTGAGGTGCCATTGGGGTGCTTAGCCCCAAGAGTACAACAGGGGATGGTGTGTTCAGGAAGCTCTCAGAGAGCTGACTCAATCCCGTGAGGTTGAGAGGCCCTTCATCAAGGACCTGGGATGTCAGGCCCAAGACTGATGACAGATTGTCCGTTGAGGGGCTTAGCTGTGGGGTGGAGGAAGGAGGAGTGTAGTGGGGCTGTTTGGTCTGGAGCTGGGTGAGGTGAGGCATCTGTGGTGTGCGATGAACCTGGCCCTGGACTGGGAAGGGCTGCCTCTGTTGTGGGAAGTCCTGGTACTCATAGCCTTGGTAGGTGAGGGGCTGTTGAAAGCCATGGAAGGGCTGTGACATCGCCTGGGGTGGAGCAGCAGACCTGGACTGGGTAGGAGCAGGTTCAGCTGGGCCTTGAGGGTTGTGCAGAAGTGCTGTGATCTTCTGCTTCATCACCTGGTACTGGGTCTCAGGCAGGTCCATGAGGGTCTGGCTCACATAGGTGATGAAGAGCTTCCAGTTCGAGGATGGTATGTCACTGTGGACCAGCTGAGAGAGAAGATCTGTTATGGTTTTGATTGTTTCCCTGATCTCCAACAGGACAGTGTGGCTGTGGCCCTCCAGTCTGCCTCTCTGCCTGCTTTCTGTGGAGGTGGAGCTGGGGGTGGGAGTGGGTAGGTCTCTGGTGGTTGCTGTTTCTTCCTCCATTTGTGACAGGGGATCCTCCAAGTCTGCCAGCATGGGGAGTGCAGCTGTTGGGGAGGTCTCTGCCATGGGGCCCTCCGAAGACACCTGCCTGGACATGGTAGCTGTCTCCTGGCTGGAAGAGGAGTGGCTGTCTGTGGGCTGTCTGAGGGAGAGGTTTTCAGAGGGGCTGCTCCTCGGTGGCAGACCTCACCCTCCAGGAAGCTGCACTTGACCATGATGTACATCTACCAGTCAGTGAGCTTGACAGCGGCCTGTCCAGATTTCTTGAGGTGTAGCTTGCCATACCAGGTGTGCATGTGCTTCCACCACCCCAGGAGTAGGTCTGAAGTATAGCCCAGGCTCTCTGCCTTGTCTCTCCAAGCTGCCTGTTTCCTCTTGGTGTTGCAATAGAATCTGTGGCCCTTTCTCCACAGGTACTCATTCTCCCTCAGCCATTCCAGCACCTCATCCTCATAGTCCTCGGAAAGGGCGTACTGTTTCCTTTCTCCCTTCTCCTTCCCTTGCCTCTTCCTCCCTCTGGCAGGGGCTTGACCAGCAGGGATTTGAGGGCCTTGGGGCTGGTCCACCACAGCAGCAGCACCACCACCACCAGCAGCAGCATGAGAAGCACCAGCAGCACCAGCAGCAGGAGAAGCACCAGCAGCACCAGCAGGAGAAGCACTAGCAGCAGCAGCAGCACCAGCAGCACCAGCAGAAGCACCAGCAGCTTCAGAGTCAGTGCCAGGGAGTGGGATGGTGGTTCTGTTCTTCTTGCCAGGGCTGGCAGGAGTAGGCACAGGCTTTCTCTTCTTCACTGACTGACGAACCATGGTGTTATTCGAAGATGTCTGTGGCAGCACGTCTTTCCTCTGAATGGTGACTGCTTGCGAGCTGCATCCTTTTATATCCGCAGAGCTGATGCAATTCATACTCCCCGCCTGCACAGTGAACGCTTTGCATCCGCTATGCATCCGCTATGCATCTTATAGGCGTCCATGATGCATCCGCGTCATCCGCTATGTATCCGCTCCTTCCTTGATGCATCCACTTCGCAATTCTCCCCTGGAACCCCTTCAGATGTGTCATCTGCTTCCATCCACTGTCATCCGCTGGGCTTCCTACGAACATCCGCTTAACATCCTCGCTACGTACTACCCCTGTCCATTCCTTTCCGTTCTTTTCCATTCTGTTTATGCAAATTCGGGGGACTTTTTGGAGCGGATAACAACAGATGGAACCACCCCCGAAATTTTGCTCGTCCGCTGTGTCTTTTTTGCATATGTTTTGCATCCGTTGGGCAGTGGGATCTAGCCTTTAGACTACAAGATCACCAAATTCCCTTCCAACTCTACTATTCTGTATTCTGGGAACAGACACTCGAGTGCAGAAAAGATGAGGAATATGTTCACATGTATGTCTAATAATTATCACTGACCAATAGAACATAAATAACAGAATCATGGGGCTGGAAGCTACTTTGGAGGTCTTCTAGCCAACCCCTTGCTCAAGGCAAGGCACCTTATATCCTCCTTGTCAAATGGTTTTCCAGTCTATCTTTGAAAACCTCCAGTGATGAGTACCTGCAATTTTATTCCATTAATTAATTGGAATAGAATTGAAATTGCAGCAAATGAATTCCCTTTACATTATGACTCAATTTATTTTCCAGATTGCTGAGACAGAAATTTCTTGAGTGTTTTGGTCCCAGCTGGAATTAAAGCCCCATGCCTTTGTATATGTGGCAACATGTACTGTATAACTAGGCTGCTGGGTTCAAACTCTAGACAAGTCTCTGAAACATTTAATCCAGTGCAAATAAATAAGAATAATGATTGTGAACTAACATGTGTATCCCATAAAGGGAAAGGTGGGGGCGAAAGCAGATCATAAAAGAGGCATTGCAATATTGTAATACAAACTCCTTTCCTTTTGTACCTATATTCTGTTAATATATGCAATGGTCATCATGAAATCATAATGCATTTTGTCATTCTGATAAAATGATAGTATATATATCTCAGTAAGCTTGAATGAAGTCATGTTAGATAACTGAATACCCCAATCAATATGATGGGGTGGTTCAGGGGTGGGATTCAACTGGTGTTACTACCAGTCCAGTGGTACACATTTTGCTCTGTTTTGCTTCCCGTGCATGCACGCCTGACACGTGCTGTGTGTGCATGTAAAAAGTCTTAAGCTGTCCTGCTCAGACAGCTGAAAAGCCTCTTTCCCCCCACTTTTTCAACCTCATCTGTGTCGCGCAAAGCAACTGAGGTTGAAAAAGCAGGAAATAAAGGACAGGTAAGAGCCTGGGCGGGCAGGTGGACCAAACAGTAGCAAATACAGAACCAGTTCAGTGTCTGCTGCTCTTCAGAGGTACCAGTTCCATAGACCCAGGCAGAACCGGGAGCATCCCACCCCTGGGGTGGTTCCTTTTTAGGCTTATAGTTTAAACTGACTGCTGCTGCTTAATACCTTTCCTTTGTTACTGTAGAGTCTATGCCTTGAGTCTAATGATCTTGAAGTTGAGTTGGTTATTGATTGCCAAAGGCTCTGTCACATCAGCCGACGGATGCAAAAAGTATGTAAAAAGGACACAGCGGATGAGAAAATGTTCCATCCATTGTTATCCACTCTCAAAAGTGCCCCAAATTGGCATAAACAGAGCAGACAAAAACAGAAAGGAACGGATGGGGAGAGGACATAGCTAGGATGTTAAGCGGATGCTCCATGGAAGCCTAGCGGATGGAAGTGGATGGGAGCGGATGGGAGCGGATGGCACATCCACAGGGCTTCTGGGGGAGCACAGCGAAGCGGACGCACAGCGGAAGGAATGGATGCAGAATGGATGCCTAGCAGATGAAGCGGATGCATCATGGATGCCTAGCAGATTCCAGAACTTCATGAGGATGCCGCCAGCCATGTTTGATGAAGTTGTGGAGCAGCTGAGACCCAGGTCTTCGTTCCTCTGCTCCACCATCAGCTTGTTATACAGTCTGTACTCGGCTCTTCTTGTGATCCATCTTTGGACCTAGACACTTCTTGGACGCCTCCTTTTCTTCGCGTAGAACAGGTGAAAGAGCCTATAGAGGGCTTCGCACTGTTGTAGAACGATGGTGGCTACCAAAAG
This sequence comes from Laticauda colubrina, assembly GCA_015471245.1. Lineage (NCBI taxonomy): Eukaryota > Metazoa > Chordata > Lepidosauria > Squamata > Elapidae > Laticauda > Laticauda colubrina. The sequence goes on from BLBF01000037.1 coordinate 490,990, forward strand.
GAGTGTGTGACCATCCATGGTGGGGATGACTGGATGCTGTGGAAGAGCAAGAGCAAGAGCAAGATCAAGGCTGCAGAGGTCTGCACAGCAGGGCTGCTGGACTGAAAGTGAGATCCAGGTGATTTCTCCCCCTTTTTATAGGAAATATAGGTTTTCCACTAGGTGTCCTTTTGCATCCTCTAGACATCCTGCAGACATCCTAAATATTCGAGATACATCCCCTATACGAAAGTTTTTTCCATTTTAATGCTTTATATGCGAGCTGCATCTGCTTTCATCCTTTCTACGTCCATGCTACTAACGCTGCGTGTCCGTTCCCTGTCCGTTTCTCTTCATCCCTGTGTCCGTTTTCCATTGGAGCGGATGTGAGTTGCGCGGATGCGCAGCGGATGCCTAGCGGATATAGCGGATGTGTAACAGATGACGACGGACGTATAACGGATGTTCCCCATATGCGTAGCGGATGTCTGACAGACGCGTTGGATACTTTATCCGCTCAAAAAGTTTTGTGCAGCTCAAAACTTTTTGAGCGGATGAAATCTCAGTAGACGGATGCTGGACGGATAGAGAGTATGAAAAACGGATGCAGTGAGTACAGAACGGATGCATCGCGTTAACCAACGGATGGCAAGTGTTTCTCTCCGTTTTACATCCTCTTTCCATCCATTGGTGCTGTGTGACATGGGCTTAACATCATTGACATCTCTTGCCCCAACAGCTCTTGATTTATTTATCTCCTTATGCGGTAAGTCAAATATGTCTTTTTTCACTCGATTTTAATGAGTTCTGGAGGAAAAGCTTTGGGCAAAATCTTCTCTGAAGTTTAAGAACTGGGGATAACTTTCATGAACACCATTTTAGGTATTGTCATTTGGGTTATCTATTAATACCAGATAATAGTGTTTAAATGACTTTCACGTCCTACCATCCTGTTATCTGAATGCATGCCAAGGAAGAAAAAAGATTAACCTTCAGGAAGTGAGGATGGAGCCATCTGGTAGAATTTTTCTTGGTAGTCCCTGAGTGCTAAGCACAAAGCTTAAGGAACAAAAGGCAATCTTGTTACCCCTGCTAACTATACATAGGCATAGAAGAAGAGCACATTTCTAACTTGAGATATTTTGTGCAGGCATTGAGAAGAAATAGAGCATGCTCATACGAACTTTTAATAAATCAAAACTGAAAACTAGAACTGAGGATGGAAATAAATTACTATCATTTTCTTTCTAGTCCAAATCAATCTATCTATCCTTATTTTGCACTATTTCTAGGCTACACAACTCCCAGTAAAATCTGCATTTTTCATTTGAATCCAAATAAAAAATCCAAAAATTTGATGGCAGCCCCTTTCAGCTTGGGCCAAAAACATAATTTTTAAATATTATGCCTTTTGCTTGTTTATAAACAACCAGCTGCATGTACCAGGAAAGGACTGCCATAAAATGGTTCCTATACTGTGAAGTCTTGATGTACTGTCAATATCCTAGGTAAGTCAAAAAGATAGGATCTCTCAGTAGGCCCTTTTTGATAATCACACTCATTCTGTTCTTACAAGTTATATGGGGCTTGAAAGGTAATGACCAGGACTTGGAACTGGGTTTGAAAGCCTAATGATAACCAGTATAGTAACTTCAAAATTGTTATGCTGTTTTGCTTGGAGTGATCTATCAATACTCAAGCTGCTGCATTTTGTACCAGCTGTGGTTTCTGGATCATATCCAAAAACCTCCCAACTGAGTGGTGATTAATACGTGGATTAGTTGCTAGGGTATCCAAGTCCAAATAGGGCTACAACTGGCACCTATGCAAAAAGTACCCACCCCTCCCCCCAACCATAGCTTCCACTTGCTGTTTAAATAAGACCTGTAAGTCTATGAGGATTCCCAATTCTTTCTTTCTTTCTTTCTTTCTTTCTTTCTTTCTTTCTTTCTTTC